>QLOS01001740.1:0-17841 GCA_003313725.1 Russula sp. MG48 | reverse complement strand
GAGAGTAAGAGATGGTAGCAGCCATGTCCAGGGGGCATAAAAGGGAGAAAGGGGATAAACGCGGGGTGGCGGTTGCACACCGCGGGCATCACGCATACATTTAGATACATGTAGACTACGAAGCCTCGGAAGAAATTCGCTTCTTTCCTCAAGACGTCACACGCCACTCTTCCTCAAACTTGCATTGATACGCGTCGTGCCGCGTCACACTTGTGGCGCTACACCCTCTACTCCAATCCAACCTCGACCGAGGTAGGCTTGGCTTGAGGGAGCAACACCTTGGCGTATCCCTTTTTTACGTACCCAATTCCGGCAACTCTCACCTAAAACTAACGTTTACTGCATTCCTTTGACCGCATATCGTCCGTTCGACATGGCTGTGGCGGATCAATTTCTTTGAGCGACCATTTTTTCTTTTCGCGCCTGGTCTTGCTTGGCAATTTACCTGTCACATCCAGGAAGCAAAGCCACGTGAGCGTCCATCATTACCCTGTCACCCTGTTACACGGCAATTGTATTGACAAAACCCATCGCTCTATGCAATAATGTCCTGCTTTCAGCTTCTCCATCTTCTCAAAAAAGTCACTGGTCCACCCTTTTTTTTTTTTTTTTTTCTTGGCAATTCCTCGTTCTTCTCCTGTCTCCGTTGCCAACGCCTCTGAGGAGCTTCCCTGCCGCTGTATCATTCAGGTATTTTTTTTTCAGCTCGGTTGTGGGCGGACAGTCGAGTGGCCGACCGATCCCTGCTGCACTTCTATAGTTGTTCGGTGCCAGCGAGAACAAGACCACACAAAACGTCCACCACATGTCCACGCTTGTCGGACCTTTCGAAACACCTCCCACGCGTGTCGAAACCCAACAACTCTCTTCTCATCTCGGTACGCACCGCGGTAACGTAAACGACTTCCGAGGACATACAGTACGCGCGGCCAGAGCAGCGTCTCGGCCCCGTCACTATAATTCGGCCCTCGTACCCTGCCTTGCCTAGGCAGCATGTTCCTCCACGCACCATCTCAACACGCGCCGAACGCTAGTCTAGCCCCGCCCGCAGGTCACCCATGCCCCCTCCGTGTCCCAGGCCTTCCCGCCGTGCGATCGCAGTCGCCACCACTCGCCACGTGTCGTCGTGAAGACCCGCCTGTCGTCTCAGTGCACGCGAACCTGCCCAGGCCTTCCATTCCATAGGGCGTCCCGATCATCCTCGCCCCTCAGGACGGATGACGAGAGGAAAAGGTAGGTAAGAGGGGTTGAAGTTGGATAGATAGGCGGGCGCCGCGAGAGCCCGATCGGCATCCAGACCCTTGCCCCAGATCTGAGGTGGGGTGGTCGACGACGCGCGATGTGGCGTCGTGTCATCAATTAGCCTGTGCTACTTGGAATCGAGTATTCCTGATCGCCTGCGCGTCCGTCTCAGTTGTAGGGCTTGGTCTGGCGGCCCTTGGGTTTGTGGAACGTTTAACTCGACTCGATTAGCAGAAACAAAAAGACAGACTCACACCCCACATGAAAGCGACCTTAGTCCTCAACATTCGCACTGCGTAATGCAACACGAACTATAGTATCACTAGTGACATATGTATTTTTGTGCTAATCCTGTAGCCGTCTGTCGACAAGCAAAACCGTCTGTCCTCGTACAAATGTCCACAATGTACAGAGTCCCTTCTATTCTCTAATTGTCTGACCTGACTTAATTGGCTGCAACTTCACGTACCCACTTACCGATCTCCCTCCATATCCCTTCACGGACGCGCTCGTCCCACGCGCCCATAACCAGAATGTCATGTACCGCGTCCTTCGCCCACACCATCCGCACACGAACGCCATCGTGCTCCAGCGCGCGCTCTAGCGCCACCACCTCGCGCTCGAGGCGCTCCGCATCGCCCACCACGACGAGCGCTCTCGGAAAGTCGGTGAACAAGCCCATGCCCTGCGGCACGCGGATGAACGGATTGCTCGCCGAAGAACGGCCGTCCGGGCACGTGGAGATGTCCCCGACGGCGCAGTCGTACATCTTGATGCCCTCGTCCCGGTAATCGCGGGAATCCTTGTGGGGGCCGAGCGGCTCGAGGTCGACCGTGCCTTCTTCGCCGTGGAAGACTGAAAGCACCCACTCGCTCGCCGGGGAGATGTACGGCGAGTAGACCATCTCGATTGGGTGATGGCCCAAGAATGCACGGGCTAGCAAGGCTCGCGGCTCGGGGGTATCCCACAGGTAATCCGTATCGGCGTGTGGTCGGGGCCGACGCGAGGCGGGAACTTGGGGTAGTGTGTGTGCTAATAACCAAAATCAGCAAACAAGAGCCCGGGTCTCCTCTCAACGCGGAGTTAAGACACGATACGTACATGGATCGCAAGAGGGCGATAACAGGAGCATCCCATCCGGAACGGGAAGTACGCCCTCATCTCTGATCCAACGCGCAAGCGCTAATACGAGATTCCCGCCTGCACTGTCACCGATAAGAACGATACGTGGTTGATGTGCTACTGCAACGACAGAGTCGGAGTTCGGGTGGATAGTGTTGGTGGGTGGATGCGGCGTAGCATCATTTCCGCTGATCATGGGTTCCACCGAGTCCCGGCGATTACCGGATCTTGGAGTCTCAATCGACTTTCGGTGTTCTGCAGTGGCTACAGGAGAAGTCAACGTGCCTGGAAGAATTGCACTATCCAAAGCTTGACCGATGCTCGGAATAGATGTGGGTGGGACTGTGTCCCGCGACGTTGAGGTGTCACGCGCATGCGAGTGATGGGGAGGTTGATCTGGGTAGCGATATTTGCCATCTGGGCCTTTGCGCGCGCCAAGATGGTGCGTAACGAGGTGTGCATAGACCGCAGCAGCATCTTGGAGAGCGCCAGGTACAGGGGCGTGCTGCAGGAGTCTATATTCGACGGCTGGGTGAGGAGTCAGCTCCAGGAATGACGTCGGATCTCTTAATATCATACCATGAATTTCTTCGAAAAGATTGTCCTTGAAAATCAGCATTGCGTCAAGGACCAATTGCATCTGGACACGTGCAGGGCGTACCTCCATGAGCCGGCGGGGTACCCGGGAGGTACCTGAGTTCTCGTGAGCAGAGTGGTGACAGTAGCCACCTCCATGCAGGTAGACTCCAATCATGCGGGGAGGAGGATTGGCCGCGTCAGCTTCAACGTCCAAGTCGCAATTTGCATCCGCGGTGTAGTGAAGTGTCTCTGCTACGTGTACGTCCTTGTAATGGGAAGCAGGAGTGGATAAGGCAGTGGTACTATAATCGAGGGTCTCGTTGGATTGAGAAATCAGTGTGCGTACGTTATCGTGGGCGTCTTTTGCGTGATAAGGATTTTCGGATGCACTGCCACCTCCACTCTGGAGAATGCAACGCATGCGTACGTTGGGGGATGGGACCTTGGGCCATATGTAAGTGCCAACCCTTTGACATGGCACTTGATGGTCGTCGACAATGCCAGAACGGAGCTCATCGGGGAGCGGTGGTACCCAGGCAAAGCGGGTCTCCTTGAGAGAGCTTTCGTCTGGTTCATGGGTGGGATCACGCGTTCCCCAGATGACGCCAGCGACTTCGGTGACCCTGTATATGCGCCTGGTGAATTTGACGACGATAACCTGGGTGATTGACCACGAAGATCGAGGGCGGAAGGAGCGGGGGAGAACCAAGTAGTAAATGGCCCATAGGGGTACAAGGAGGATGGTGGTAAAGAGGCGCTGAAAGACATAAATAGATTTTAAAGGCTCATGAGCCCAGGGAAGATGCTGTTGATGAGGGTATACGGGAGTCTTGTCGTACATTGGGAATTAGAACGGTAGTGAGCAAGAGGAAAAGGAAAATGTGGAAAACTGGATATAGTTTATGTTTAAAAGTGCATCGGGATCGGAATGCGCAGCAGGGGGATGCGCAGCAGGTGGAACCACTCCATCTCCATAAGATAAGATAAGATAAGATGATGGAAAGAAAGGGGAATACTAGGGTTAGGGTGGTGCCTATCCCACGTGATCACGGCCTTGAGTCCACGGGAACAGCCTGAGAGATAACCCAGATTATTACCAGATTGATTATGCGAAGGATTACTCAATTGCCAAGCAGCTAAGCCAGCTTCTACTAAGCAAACTCAACAAAGCATGCATCGTGTTGCTGCGTGCTCCATACTGCATCACTCCAATCATACCACTCCGGGCCTCTCATGTCCCCGCCCCGTGGAACGTGCTACTGTACTTTCGCCCGGCGGGAAGGGTCGAGTCTTTCCATAACGACTCAACAATCATGCTCGGTATGTGGCGCCGACATTGGTTCCGGTAATATGACGCAGGTTCATCCGAGTCAGTCGACTTGACTCGGACGCTGGCCTATTACCATCCCAGGATTGTACTCTTTAGTCAGGACGATAACTAGGTACGGCAGACTCTGTTAAATCTAGAAGGGACCCACCTCGGGTGCGATAGGAGGACGGAGAAACTTGGCGCTTTTGCTCAGCGCGGGACCGAGTGGCTGTGTCATCCAAGCCGAGCCTGAGTAATCTGCTTTATGTTCTCTAGATCGTGGCTTGTCCATGTCCAGTCCAGTCCGCAACATGTTTCCCATTCAGCCGGGTCTAGGGGTCATCCCCCCACCCCCCCCACACATATAAGGACCTTCTCCACTCTGCTCATGCTCCAACATCATTTGCTCGTTCCCCTTTACGCCTTTGTTCTCCAGTATAATCATCATCTTTATCCGTAATGACCACCCTCCTCTCCCGCCTCCCTTTCGACACTTCAGTCTTCGTTAGGGGTCGTTCGGTACTCAACGACTACTGGCGCCCTACGGAACCCGTCACAGGATCCGCTGACGCCACACCTAATACGACCGTGACCTCCAACTCTCCACACCAGGAGCCGCTTAAACAAATTGCACAGGGCGAGCCTTACGTTCCACAGTCCACAGATTCTCCCGCCCCTACCTCTGAAGCGCAAGACCCGGTCGATATGGGAGAGTTTGACTTTCAGCAGCCGTCCACGTCTTCTCCTCAGCAAGCTACCGATATTGAGGCAGACAAGGCTACCGGCGACAAAGCTGGTATTGCTGAACTGATTGCTCAATACGGCTCTTCTTCCGCCACTTCATGGCTAGAGTTTGCTCGCTACAAGATCTGGCGTCCAACTGTTCCCATTCCTCAATCTTCCTTCCCTCCCGTTCAAGGCTACCTCCGTTCTGACCCTTTTGTCTTCGCCTGGGGTAACCCCATAGTGTCTGACCCTGCTGCCCTGGAAGCAACCTGCGCCGCCTTCATCGACTGGGCCAGATCCCAAAAGCTCCGTCCCATCTGGCTTTGCGTCGACGGTCAGGTGGAGCAAGTCCTCGGCGGTCAAGGTTCCAAGTTTGCATGGAGTACGCTCAGCTGTATCGTGGAGGACTTTCTGGACCCGCGCTCAGTCGTTGAGCTTGCTCACTCTCATGGCGGAGGGTCTGAGGTCAAGGATTTCAAGAAGAACCTGCGCCGCGCTGAGCGCGAGAACGTTCGAGTCCGCGAGGTCCAGCCTGACCAGTGGACCGATGCGATGAAGCGTCAGGTTGAGGAGGGCATAGTCAACTGGAAGAAGAGCAAAACCGGCATCCAGATTGCTTCCGTAAGCTATTCACTCACTTTTGCCTCACCTGCGTCTCTAATACAAGTTTCCCACGCAGACTTCCTTCCAGCCCTGGCTCGACTTTGAGCACCGTCGCTATTGGATTGCCGAGAAGGATTCCAATATCGTTGCCATCCTTGTCCTCACCAGCATTCACCATAAACAGTACCAAATCAAAAACGCGGTATCTTTTCCGAATGCTCCTCGGGGAACTTCGGAAGAGATCATCTACCGCGCCATGTCGGATCTGCAGGATGAGGGCACGTCAACTGATGCGTCGGATCGCAAGTCCGAGGATGGTGCATTAGTGTGGACCAATACCGACATCGAAGTCGCCCGCAAGATCGAGGAGAGCTCGAGCCACTCGCGTTCACAAAGCGTCGACTCTGGCCGTTCCGACTCTCCGCCTCGTTCCGACAGCTCGTCTGGCAAGTCATCCCCCTCAGGCATCCGTCACAGTGGTGTCGCTGTCACGTTCGGTATCACTGCATCGGACTCGCTCACACCCGTCGACAACCTGAGCGGCTGGAAGATTACCTGGCTCAGCAAGACCTACAACAAGGTCATTGGCCTCACTGGTCTGACGCGGCGTGGGGACTTCCGGGTATGTCCTTGCTTGGCTTTCGCCCGATGCCGATCCGTGCTGACTTCTCTCCTTTTTTTTCGCCTCGCAGAACAAGTTCCACTCGCAGCACATGCCGATGTATGTCTGTTATCCGGCCGACGAGGGCTTCGGCCTCGATGGCGTGAACAAGCTCATTAAGTGCCTGCGTCAATGAGCTCCTTCTCCTTTCTTCACCGCGATACTTACACGACGCCTTTTCGATTCCTTGGCGTTCACACGTTCATATTTCTTTTGGTAACACGTATACTAAATCTACCTAATCGTTCCCGCAACGATACGTTCACCCACATTTCTGTTGACCTCACACGCAAGCTTAGTTCCACCGCATACTTTCTAATGTATATCACAATACATGTCGTGTTCTTGTTGTAATTATCTAGTAGTAGCGGTATTTGTCTAGTATTACTTGTTTAGTAGTAGATTGTCAGATCATCCACATCAATGATCGATCAGCTTCGTTACCCATCGGACAATCCGTAATCTGGTCTTAGTCAACAATACGCCAAGTCAACGTGATGCACCATGCGGAGAACAGACCCTCGTCTTGGCTTTCTTACTACTGCTCCGTTCCCTTCCGATGTTTTTGCGCCTGCCCCCTTGAAAACCTTACAGTGCGAGTCGGAAGCGGAAGAAGGCCTGTCATATCGGGAGTTTCTTGAAAAGCGGGATTCCAATTCGTTTGGATGCGTGCAGCGTGCGTGTGTCAAGAGTCCATTCCATTTTTCATGATGACTCAGATAAGCCGCGCCTCCGGTTCGCCAAGCTATCATAGCCGGCGGCAACCGTTTGGAAAGCGAGTTTGGTGAGTTGGCCGGATCGCTGATGACCCGATGATGGTTATATTTGGGCACAAATAAACTTGACTCGTACCAATGTGTCAATGTGTGCAGTCATCGTGTTTACAAAGAACTGACACCTCTCCCTGCCATCTTCATTGCGTTGTCGTAGATACAGATAAGGGAAATGTGCGTTGTATGATGACGGATGAGAGATAATGGCTCAGTGCCATACCATTATTCAAAACTTGGAAGCCACAACTGACCATGGCCAGTATACTCTGCCCCGGTGATATCTCATGTCATCGATACGTCACACCCGTGTTTCAATTATCACGCCCACACGTCCGTATCTGGGGTTGACACTTATTGTAGGACTTTGGGAAGGGGACCAATGACGGGGTTTCCACAATTCAGCTTTTGCGGGGTCAAAGTTCGCCACTACTGCAATATGCAGTGGCCTCAAAGGCTCTTTCAGCATGGCACAGCCCGTGTGTGCTCTGTATGTGGATAGCATACTCAGCATGGCCGAACAGTCGTGCGCGGTCCGCCTGGTGGAATGACACCAGCACAGTAAACGAGTTTGCATGCACGGCATTGGCAGGTTGAGCTGGCAGGTGATTGGCCTCGTGTCAGTGATAGCAGATACGCCGAGTTCCCGTAACGTGAAGGCTCTGACTGGCCTTGTCGGAATTCGCTAACATCTGAGTTTTCTCGAACGAGGCGCTGCCCTAATACACGAAGCCAGTGTTTGACTTTCCTTCATTCCCTGTTACCCTCCCACTGCAACCCACTATGCCCCGAACTCCCTCTACCACCGACCCATCCGAGCGCTTTCGATCCATTTTCGATAAGGCCTTGAAGGCATACACGAAGAAGACCGAGAAGAATCTCCTCTCACTTCCATTATTTCGTGACATTAACGCCTGCGACTCTCCCGAAGATATCCTCAGCAAGCTTCGAGATCAAATCCCCGGGTTCGATAAACCTGGCAGCAACGATGACAGTCTGTCAAAATGGCTCACCCCAATCGTGAATGTCCTATATGCGTTTTCTGCGACTCTTGGCGAGGGTGTAGGCCTGGTACGTCGCAGGAAGCAAAACAAGACTGAATGGCTCTCTGATCTTATTTTACAGGTATTCTCACCCGGGAAAGTAGTCTTCGCTGGAGTTGGCGTCCTCCTCTTGGTGAGTTTCTCGATTTTTCGTCGCGGGGAATTTTGACGCCCAAGTCTCTCAGGCGGCTAAGGATGTTGCCGCTAGCCAAGACGCACTCGTTGACATATTTAGACGAGTGGAAAGCTTCCTTGGACGCCTCGAGACCTACACCCATGTCCCGCTGAGTGACGAAATGACAGACGTCATTGTGAACATCATGGCTGAGGTGCTTTCGATTCTTGCCATCGCGACGAGGGATATTAAGCGGGGAAGAGGGAGTGAGTTGATCCCTTGTGGGAGACCCAACCTCATAGCTTACTCCTTTTCAGAGAAGTTTGTGAGGAAGCTTATGGGAAAGACTGATATTGAGGATGCACTGGGTCGGCTGGACAAACTGACGCAAGACGAGGTTCGGATGGCGGTTGCACAAAATCTGAAGACTACCCACCGCGTCGATGACAAAGTAACGGCCGTTGGGTGTGGGGTGCAACTCGTAGCGGATAGAATTCTTGACGGTGCGCAAATCGTGTTCAGGTAGTCATCGACGCCAACCTAACAATTTTCACATCCAGTTGGCGAAAAAACGGAAGCAAAGCTCCAACAGATAGCAAGCAACGTCGACGACAAGAACCGTTCGTGATCTCGTAACAATCCTATCATTTGCTGTCGACGCTCAAACACCCTTACAGGGAATGACTTGCGACAGAAGCTTAGACAATGGCTCTCCCCACCAGATCCATCCGTAAATTACAACACTGCATGTAGTCTCCACCACAAAGGCACCGCAGAATGGTTTACTAAAGGCCCCGTGTTCGCGGATTGGGAGGAATCCGGATCCCTCTTGTGGGTCCACGGCATACGTACGTTCTCTCTCCCCCTGTGCCTTCACTCTTTGCTAACAGACCTCTGGTCCGATAGCGGGCTCCGGAAAGAGTGTTCTTAGGTACACCCCATCCCAACCCCATCTCGTTTTGACCTGGGCGGCTTATACTATCTAATATCAATCAGCTCTGCGATCATTCGGAACATCGAAGGCATCGCCAACACCGGGTCAGCGCACATGGCCTACTTTTTCTTTGTCTTCAACGACACAGGAAAACAGGATTCTCGTGCTTTACTGTCCTCCCTCGTTGACCAGCTCTGCAATCAGTCCAAGTCTTGTGTCGACATTCTTCTCCGCTTGTACTCGGCACACCATGACGGTTCCAAACAACCCAGCGATGATGTGCTCAAACAATGCCTCAAGGATATGCTCACGATCTCAGGACAAGTCCCGATTTATCTTGTTCTGGATGCCCTTGATGAATGCCCAGACACTCATGGGGTACCATCACCGCGTCGAAAGGTGCTAGACCTTGTGAAGGAACTCGTGGAGTTGCGGCGTCCGAATTTGCGGTTATGTGTCACTAGTAGGGACGAGGTGGATATCTGCACTATCCTCCAGCCTTTGGCACGTACCTCCTTATCCCTCCACAACCAACAAGGACAAAATGAAGATATTGTCAATTACGTCACTTCGGTAATTTCCTCAGATCCGGAGTTAAATATGAGGGGATGGCAGGAAGAAGACAANGTTGGTCATCACGACACTCTCCCGCAGAGCTGGTGGAATGTGGGGACGTCGTTGTCTTACTTGTAATACTTTCTCATACTGTGAAACAGGTTTCGCTGGGTTCATTGTCAAGTTGAAGTTCTTCGCCGCTGTTTTGCGCGGAATTTGCGACGTACCCTTGACGAATTGCCCAAAACCCTAGATGCGACGTATGAGCGGGTACTACAAGAAATCCCCGAGCAAAATAGAGATGACGCACATCGACTGTTGCAATGCCTCACTGTGTCGGTTCGCCCGCTTCGTGTTGAGGAGCTTGCACAAGTACTCGCCGTTGATTTCACCTCCGAGGCGATTCCGAAGTTGAATGTTGATTCGCGCTGGGGGGATGAAGAACAAGCCGTTCTGTTGGCATGCTCCAGCCTAATCGCCATTGTCCAGGAATACTCCTGGCAACCGTCTTCCCGGCGAGTCGTTCAGTTTTCCCACTTTTCTGTCAAAGAATTCCTCACCTCGAAACGCCTTGCCGAAGCAAAGGGGGATACATCGCATTATCATATTCTCCCCGAGCCTGCGCACACAGTCATGGCGCAAGCTTGCCTTGCCGTCCTGTTTCGGTTAGATTACTCTATCAGCACGGAGACCATCAAGAGCTTCCCTCTAGCTGAGTATGCTGCCCGAAACTTCGGCAAGCATGCGGAGTTCGAGAAGGTGTTAGCACAGATACCAGACGCGGTCGACTATCTCCTTGACGCAGAGAAGCCGCACTTTGCTGCATGGCTCTGGGCGCTCAAACCCCGGTTTAACAGACTATCCCCGAGGGTGGAACGACCAAAAACGGTTCCCTTATACTACGTTGCAGAATTTGGATTTTGCGGTCTGGTGCAACATATCCTTTCGAGGCGTCCACAAGATGTAAATGCTCAGGGTGGTGATTGCGGTACACCACTGCACGTTGCGTTGGACAAAGGTCACGCCGAGGTCTCAAAGCTACTAGTTGCGCACCATGTGGACGTGGACGTTCGCGGCATCGAGAACCAGACGCCACTACACCTCGCGTTGAAGCGCAGATATCACGACATAATGCGGTTATTACTTGACCGAGGTGCGGATGTGGACGCGCAGGATGACAATCACTCGACTCCACTGCATCTTGCATTATCCCAACAGAACGTCGAGGCCGCGAAGCTTCTCATTGAATGTGGTGCAAATGGCCAAGTGCGGAACAACAACAGCGAGACGCCATTACACCTCGCGTTGCATGGCAGATATCACGGCATCATGCGGTTATTACTGAACCGAGGTGCGGATGTAGACGCGCAGGATGACGATCACTCGACTCTACTGCATCTCGCATCATCTCAACGGAACATCGAGACCGCGAATGTTCTCGTTGAATGTGGTGCAAATGTCCAAGTGCGGAACAACGATGGCCAGACGCCACTACACCTTGCGTCGGTGTGCGGATGTCACGACACCATCCGGTTCTTACTGGATCGAGGTGCGGATGTGGACGCGCAGGATGACGATCACTCAACTCCACTGCACCTCGCATCATCTCAATGGAACGCCGAGGCCGCGAATGTTCTCGTTGAATATGGTGCAAATGTCCAAGTGCGGAACAACAACGGCCAGACGCCACTACACCTCGCGTCGGTGCACAGATATCACGACACCATCCGGTTATTACTTGACCAAGGTGCGGATGTAGACGCGCAGGATGACAATCACTCGACTCCACTGCATCTTGCGTTATCCCAACAGAACGTCGAGGCCGCGAATGTTCTCGTTGAATGTGGTGCAAATGTCCAAGTGCAGGACAACAACGGCCAGACGCCACTACACCTCGCGTCGGTACGCGGATATCACGAC
Source organism: Russula sp. MG48 (assembly GCA_003313725.1). Lineage (NCBI taxonomy): Eukaryota > Fungi > Basidiomycota > Agaricomycetes > Russulales > Russulaceae > Russula > Russula sp. MG48. Next base: position 6,262 of record QLOS01001740.1, on the reverse strand, counting down.
ACCATCCGATTATTACTTGACCGAGGTGCGGATGTGGACGCGCAGGATGACAACCACTCGACTCCACTGCATCTCGCATTATCCCAACGGAAGGTCAGGGCCGCAAATGTTCTCGTCGAATGTGGTGCAAATGTCCAAGTGTGGAACAACAGCGGTCAGACGCCACTACACCTCGCATCGGTGCGCGGATATCACGACACCATGCAATTATTACTGGACCGAGGTGCGGATGCGGATGCGCAGGATGACAATCACTCGACTCCACTACATCTCGCATCATCCCAACGGAAGGTCAGGGCCGCGAATGTTCTCGTTGAATGTGGTGCAAATGTCCAAGTGCGGGACAACAACGGCCAGACACCACTACACCTCGCGTCGGTGCACGGATATCACGTCACCATGCGGGTATTACTGGACCGAGGTGCGGATGTGGACGCGCAGGATGGCAATCACTCGACTCCACTGCATCTCGCATCATCCCAATGGAACGTCGAGGCCGCGAAGGTTCTTGTTGAATGTGATGCAAATGTCCAAGTGCGGAACAACAACGGCCAGACACCACTACACCTCGCGTCGGTGCGCGGATATCACGACACCATCCGGTTATTACTGGTCCGAGGTGCGGATGTGGACGTGCAGGATGACAATCACTCGACTCCACTGCATCTCGCATCATCCCAATGGAACGTCGAGGCCGCGAAGGTTCTCGTTGAGTGTGGTGCAAATGTCCAAGTGCGGGACAACAACGGCCACACGCCACTACACCTCGCGTCGGAGCGCGGAGATCACAGCATCATGCAGCTATTACTGAACCGAGGTGCGGATATGGATGTGCAGGATGACAATCACTCAACTCCACTGCACCTCGCATCCTCCCAATGGGGGGTCGAGGCTGTACAGCTACTGCTTCAGCACAGCGCTAATATCCATGTCCAGAATAAGAAAGGCAACACGCCGTTCCAAGTTGCGTCGGCGAGAGGACATCAGAACATCATGCGTCTGTTAGAGTATGTGCACAGTGGGACCTAAAATGTAGTATTTACGATTCTTGTCGAATACCTCCAGTAAGAGAGCTGGTATGTTTTTATGTTACTATACACAACTTCCGATCGGTCACTACAGTTGTAGGTTAGAATTTTGTTGTAAGGCAGCGTAGTACTGAGCTCGGAATGTGTTACAGTACCATGGTCTGAAGGTGAGTGACCATCATGTAGCCTCATTCAACGACGGCGACTCGTCGGACTGGCCAGCCATATTGGGTATGTAGTACTACAGTAGACTCCCTCCTAGCACATACCAGGTATAACCCATCCTCCCCCATAGGACATACATTTTCGGATTTCCCAAGTTGACGCCTTTGCAGTATGGCTCTCTCCTGAGACTCTCGCATTCCCCATACTCCGAGTCCTTAATAACCCATACCTCTGGGCCTTTCCCGAGAGGTATGCGTTAGGAGGGAGTCTACTGTACACTCAGCTTCTCGAGAGCTGACACCTCTCCCTGCCGTCTTCATTGCGTTGTCGTAGATAATACAGATAAGGGAAATGTGCGTTGTATGATGACGGATGAGAGATAAGAAGAGATAATGGCTCAGTGTCATGATAGCTTGGAAGCTACAGCCGAGCATGGCATAGCCAGCATCTCGCCTAGCAGTGACAACTCCTGCCGAAATCCCTGTAGCAACTCCTGGTTAATCTCATCGATACGTCACACCCGTATTTCAACTATCACGCCCACACGTCCGTATCTGGGATTGACACTTATTGTAAGACTTTGTGAAGGGGACCGACGCTGCCGCCGGGGGTTCCCACAATTCAGTTTTTGCGGGGTCGAAGTTCGCCACTACTGTAATATGCAGTGGCCTCAAAGGCTGTTTCAGCATGGCACAGCCCGTGTGTGCTCTGTATGTGGATAGCATACTTAGGGCCCGTTCGGTAGCTCCGGTTTCGAAACCGGGCCCGCCAAATCAACGTCCGAATTCGGCAAATCGGCAGTTTTCGAAATCGGAACGGTCGATCAGGCGCCGGTTTCGAAACTGGACTCGGAGCTACCGAACGGGCCCTTAGCATGGCCGAGCAGTCGTGCGCGGTCCGCCTGGTGGAATGATACCAGCACAGTAAACGAGTTTTATCTTCCATGCAATGCACGGCATTGGCAAGTTGAGCTGACAGGTGATTGGCCTCGTGTCAGCTGTGTCTGTCTGAGAGTAGATACGCCGAGTTCCCGTAACGTGAAGGCTCTGACTGGCCTTGTCGGAATTCGCTAACATCTGAGTTTTCTCGAACGAGGCGCTGCCCTAATATACGAAGCCAGTGTTTGACTTTCCTTCATTCCCTGTTACCCTCCCACTGCAACCCACTATGCCCCGAACTCCCTCTACCACCGACCCATCCGAGCGCTTTCGATCCATTTTCGATAAGGCCTTGAAGGCATACACGAAGAAGACCGAGAAAAATCTCCTCTCACTTCCATTATTTCGTGACATTAACGCCTGCGATTCTCCCGAAGATATCCTCAGCAAGCTTCGAGATCAAATCCCCGGGTTCGATAAACCTAGCAGCAACGATGACAGTCTGTCAAAATGGCTCACCCCAATCGTGAATGTCCTATATGCGTTTTCTGCGACTCTTGGCGAGGGTGTAGGCCTGGTACGTCGCAGGAAGCAAAACAAGACTCGTTCAGGAATGGCTCTCTGATCTTATTTTACAGGTATTCTCACCCGGGAAAGTAGTCTTCGCTGGAGTTGGCGTCCTCCTCTTGGTGAGTATCTCGATCTTTCGCCGCAAGGAATTTTGACGCCCAAGTCTCTCAGGCGGCTAAGGATGTTGCCGCTAGCCAAGACGCACTCGTTGACATATTTAGACGAGTGGAAAGCTTCCTTGGACGCCTCGAGACCTACACCCATGTCCCGCTGAGTGATGAAATGACAGACGTCATTGTGGACATCATGGCTGAGGTGCTTTCGATCCTTGCCATCGCGACGAGGGATATTAAGCGGGGCAGAGGGAGTGAGTTGATCCCTTGTGGGAGACCCAACCTCGTAGCTTACTCCTTTTCAGAAAAGTTTGTGAGGAAGCTTATGGGAAAGACTGATATTGAGGATGCACTGGGTCGGCTGGACAAACTGACGCAAGACGAGGTTCGGATGGCGGTTGCACAAAATCTGAAGACTGCCTGCCACGTCGATGACAAAGTAACGGCCGTTGGTTGTGGGGTGCAAGTCGTAGACGAAAAAGCGGATAGAATTCTTGACGGTGCGCAAATCGTGTTCAGGTGGTCATCGACGCCAACCTAACAATTTTCACGTCCAGTTGGCGAAAAAACGGAAGCAAAGCTCCAACAGATAGCAAGCAACGTCGACGACAAGAACCGTTCGTGATCTCGTAACAATCCCGTCATTTGCTGTCGACGCTCAAACACCCTTACAGGGAATGACTTGCGACAGAAGCTTAGACAATGGCTCTCTCCCCCAGATCCATCCGTAAACTACAACACTGCATGTAGTCTCCACCACAAAGGCACCGCAGAATGGTTTACTAAAGGCCCCGTGTTCGTGGATTGGGAGGAATCCGGATCCCTCTTGTGGGTCCACGGCATACGTACGTTCTCTCTCCCCCTGTGCCTTCACTCTTCGCTAACAGACCTCTGGTCCGATAGCGGGCTCCGGAAAGAGTGTCCTTAGGTACACCCCATCCCAACCCCATCTCGTTTTAACCTGGGTGGCTTATACTATCTAATATTAATCAGCTCTGCGATCATTCGGAACATCGAAGGCATCGCCAACACCGGGTCAGCGCACATGGCCTACTTTTTCTTTGTCTTCAACGACACAGGAAAACAGGATTCTCGTGCTTTACTGTCCTCCCTCGTTGACCAGCTCTGCAATCAGTCCAAGTCTTGTGTCGACATTCTTCTCCGCTTGTACTCGGCACACCATGACGGTTCCAAACAACCCAGCGATGATGTGCTCAAACAATGCCTCAAGGATATGCTCACGATCTCAGGACAAGTCCCGATTTATCTTGTTCTGGATGCCCTTGATGAATGCCCAGACACTCATGGGGTACCATCACCGCGTCGAAAGGTGCTAGACCTTGTGAAGGAACTCGTAGAGTTGCGGCGTCCGAATTTGCGGTTATGTGTCACTAGTAGGGACGAGATGGATATCCGCACTGTCCTCCAGCCTTTGGCACGTAGTTCCTTATCCCTCCACAACCAAGAAGGACAAAATGAAGATATTGTCGATTACGTCACTTCGGTAATTTCCTCAGATCCGGAGTTAAATATGAGGGGATGGCAGGAAGAAGACAAGCTGTTGGTCATCACGACACTCTCCCGCAGAGCTGGTGGAATGTGGGGACGTCGTTGTCTTACTTGTAATACTTTCTCATACTGAGAAACAGGTTTCGTTGGGTTCATTGTCAAGTTGAAATCCTTCGCCGCTGCTTTGCGCGGAATTTGCGACGTACCCTTGACGAATTACCCAAAACGCTAGATGCGACGTATGAGCGGGTACTACGAGAAATCCCCGAGCAAAATAGAGATGACGCACATCGACTGTTGCAATGCCTCACTGTGTCGGTTCGCCCGCTTCGTGTTGAGGAGCTTGCACAAGTACTCGCCGTTGATTTCACCTCCGGGGCGATTCCGAAGTTGAATGTTGACTCGCGCTGGGGGGATGAAGAACAAGCCGTTCTGTTGGCATGCTCCAGCCTAATTGCTATTGTCCAGGAATACTCCTGGCTACCGTCTTCCCGGCGAGTCGTTCAGTTTTCCCACTTTTCTGTCAAAGAATTCCTCACCTCGAAACGTCTTGCCGAAGCAAAGGGGGATACTTCGCATTATCATATTCTCCCCGAGCCTGCGCACACGGTCATGGCGCAAGCTTGCCTTGCCGTCCTGTTTCAATTAGACTACTCTATCAGCACGGAGACCATCGAGAGCTTCCCTCTAGCTGAGTATGCTGCCAAAAACTTCAGCAGGCATGCGGAGTTCGAGAAGGTGTTGGCGCAGATACCAGACGCGGTCGACCATCTCCTTGACGCAGAGAAACCGCACTTTGCTGTATGGCTCTGGGCGCTTAAAACCGGGTTCAGCAGAGAAATATTCCAGAGGGCGGAACGACCAAAAACGGTTCCCTTGTACTACGTTGCGGAATTTGGATTTTGCGGCCTGGTACAACATATCCTTTCGAAGCGTCCACAAGACGTAAATGCTCTGGGTGGTTATTGGGGTACACCACTGCACGTTGCGTTGTGCAATGGTCATGCCGAGGTCTCAAAGCTACTAGTTGCGCATCGTGTGGACGTGGACGTTCGCGGCATCGGAGGCCAGACGCCGCTACACCTCGCGTCGAAGTGCGGATATCACGACATCATGCGGATATTACTGGACCAAGGTGCGGATGTGGACGCGCAGGACAACAGTCACTCTACTCCATTGTATCTCGCATCATCCCAATCGAACGTAGAGGCCGTGAAGGTTCTCGTTGAATATGGTGCAAATGTCCAAGTGCAGAATAACAACGGCCAGACGCCACTACACCTCGCATCGATATACGGATATCACGGCACCATGCGATTCTTACTGGACCGAGGTGCGGACGTGGACGCACAGGATGTCAATCACTCGACTCCACTGCAGCTTGCATTATCCAAACAGCATGTCGGGGCCGCGAATGTTCTCGTTGAATGTGGTGCAAATGTCCAAGTGCGGAACAACATCGGCCAGACGCCACTACACCTCGTGTCGATGCACGGATATCACGACACCATGCGGTTATTACTGGACCGAGGTGCGGACGTGGACGCGCAGGATGACGAACACTGGACTCCACTGCATCTCGCATCATTCCAACAGAACGTCGAGGCCGCGAAGGTTCTCGTTGAGTGTGGTGCAAATGTCCAAGTGCGGGACAACATCGGCCGGACGCCACTACACTTCGCGTCGGAGAGCGGAGATCACGACACCATCCGGTTATTACTGGACCGAGGTGCGGATATGGATGTGCAGGATGACGATCACTCGACTCCACTGCATATCGCATCATCCCAACAGAACGTCGAGGCCGCGAATGTTCTCGTTGAGTGTGGTGCAAATGTCCAAGTGCGGGACAACATTGGCCAGACGCCACTACACCTCGCGTCGGAGTGCGGAGATCACGACACCATCCGGTTATTACTGGACCGAGGTGCGGATGTGGACGTGCAGGATGACGATCACTCGACTCCACTACATCTCACATCATCCCAAGGGAACGTCG
>QLOS01001738.1:0-13295 GCA_003313725.1 Russula sp. MG48 | reverse complement strand
GCACGCCAAATAAGTATCAGCCCCGCCAAAAACTTGAAAGTAGAGCGTACTTTGTCCGGAAATCGCGGTAGTAATCCTCCTGAGTGGTCGCGATGTCCACCTTCTCTTCTTTAAGTATTGCAGACAAGGTAATCATGTGCCATGGACGAACTGGCAAAGTTTAGCCAAGTGTTAACACATGACAGTCGTAGTCTTCAACGCATGCTACCCACGTGGATGATAGATGCGATGAAGAATAGGCCCACCACTTTCGTGAGATGTGACTCATGTCACGCTCGGGCGAAGGCGGAATTTCAACCCCTTCCCCTTCAAGTTATTTATCTAATCGTGAGATGCATCGCGTAGATGCAGACAAACTGCTGCTGGTTCTTCTCACAAAAGCTATGTTAATTCGTAAAAGAAGGAAAGCACCGAGCTTGATTGTGATTCATGTCAACATCAAACAATGGTAGGCACATGTGATATAGAATTGTTGTACTGCAGGTCCACGGTGCGATGATACGTGATAGTAGGACACATGCCCGTATGTCCGTAGTTTACACACCATTAATGTGTCTCTTCCGAGTTCATTTCGACGACGTCATCATCCGAATCAAAGAGCCCACACTTCCTCTTTAACCCCCCCTTCGTGTCCTTCACCACGGCTAAGACATTTTCAATAACAATGAGATCTTTACGGCCCCAGGAGCCAAGACACAGAAATGCACGAATGGTCAAGGGTTGGAGGCGGTTGCGAGGGAAAGAAAGGAGTTGTTGGCCCTGCGAAAAGACGCGTTCGACAGATGTTGATGTAGCTACCATGAAAACTTGTTAGTGACCGACTATGAATAAATTAGAGCGAAAGAAACTTACCAGGGATACTGAGGAAGTCTGTGGCCATGCGAGCCAGCTTCGGATAGAGGCACCGATTGGTTTCCCACCATTTCAGTGGGTCTTTGACATGCTCCACCGGTTTGTGCAAGTATTTCTCTATCTCACTCACCCAAGACCCAACCTTCTTGGTTACTGAGATATTCGCGAACATGTTGAAGTCGCCGCCGTTGTTGTCATCACCACCCTGTGAGGTTACTGTAAAAAATAAGACGCGTGGAATATTGAGGACTTACGTCGTCACAAGATTGGCTTGGGTCCACATCTCCCTCGTAGTTGGCGTGGTATTCTTCGCGAACAAGAAGTTCTGCTTGCTCGATCCACTCAGTTTCCCACTCATGTTGCTGAAAATAGTCGAGTTTGAGGCCGGGGTGAAGTACTAGAGATCCAAGTTAGAATGGCTACAAGAAGAAAGATTTTAGCTTACCCATTGCGATCCAGTATACTGACGAAATATCGGTTAATGAGTAGTACCGATTGATCTTCTTATGCGCAAGTCCCATCGCCGCTAGGATTGCGGGATGGTATCGCTTCTTCGTTTGGGGATTGAGGTGGCTATCGAGTGTGTCCATAGCTGGGATGACACCCACGATGCTTGCCTCGTCTTGAGAGAAGAATGTAGTAGCATTTTTGTAGGTCTGTACGCGATAGTATAAGTAATGCACTTAATCAGTTAAAGAATTCCGGCGTACCTCGAGAATGGCGACAAGATCCTCGATGATACCCCAATCCTCATTATCGAGTTCGTATGCCCTCAGCTTCAGTGCCTTATCGCCAGTGAGTTGATTGATAGCATCCTATAATTAAGTACAAAAGCCATCATATCGTAGGTAGAGTTCCATCGCGTCACCACATCGCGCGGGATAAGCCGCACTTTGAGGCCGAGCGCTGCACAGATCCGACGCCAGGCAGGCAAAGCAAGTGTTGTTGAGTGGATGACCGCGAAAGCGAGTCGTCGGACCTGTAGATATGTTAATTATTAACAAGGCAAAAGTTTGTTCTGCTTGCATACCTTGCTAACCGTTGCACAAACAGCTGCAGTTTTTTCAAGGATCTTTCTCCGCTCTCCCTCATCCAGCCTTTCCAGCTCATCGATACCGTCGTCCTCATCGCCTATGCCGCCATCTTCCTCGGTCACTTCACATCGTTTCTCGGTCACTTCGCATGTTACGCTCCCGCTTCTCTGTACGCTTCATCTCTTTTCATTTCCACTACCTACTGCTCTCTGCGTGTTGCCTACGGACTGCCAGGCCCCTACGGCCTGTGATTCCGCCCATGCCTTCCTATCTCGCTCTGTACGCTTACCACACGGCCTGACGGGCCACCAGGTCCGACGCGCATCCACTAGTGCTACATTTGCATGCCTCTGCGCATGCGCTGCCTCAGCACCTACTGACTCATACTGTACAATGACTCCGGATGACTGTGTACTAGTAGCGGTGTCCTAGGGGCACCATGACTCGTTCTGACTCCCTATGAGTCATGCCTTCATGTACTTATATCGCCCAGTTCGCTCAGGACAGACCTTAAGTCTGTTCTCTTGTAATCTCAGTTCGTGAACGGTCCCCTTCCTTCACTTGTGAACCACAGTTCCTCTGGTCAATTGCCAGACTTCACGCGTCCCCTTGTAGAGCACTAGCGCATGCTCAAAGGCAAGGGAAAGCTTACCATCAGACGTCACAAGAGCATGCCTGCGCGCGAAAGGTATACAGACCTCTTACCCTCAAGGGCTCAGTCACCAGTATTGCCTACGCCCCCTCCCTCGCCTGTGGAGGTACGCTCACTCGGTGGGCGTGACATTAGAACAGACTTACCCAGTCAGCCAGAGGCCCCTGGCCCAAGTACCATCGTGGAGTCACCAGTAGACCACAAATTCAGGCCATTCACAGTCACACTCTGTGTGGAAGACGATAAGAAGGAAGACCAGCGAGTCCTCTTCCTCCAAGAAGGATACGAGTCATCGTCACTGTTACAATCTCTGGTACGCTTGCTACGGTCCGGACTATCTATTTTTACCTACCATGACTCCTGCGATGACTGATGTGATCCGGCTTGGCAGCGCAGCCTGTGACCAGGCTGCGCTCATATGGTACTGCCTCGCGTTACTTGTGACTGATACTGATACGGCACAGCCTTCTGCTGTGCGCTCTACTTACGCTAGTGGCCGATCCCTACGATGACTCACAGATGTGACCCTATGTCACATCTCGGCTGTACTGCACCGCTGTTGTGACTCAGGTAGCAGTAGCACGTGATTCCTCCTGTAGAGCCTATATAAGGGCTCTAGTTTACGCCCAGTCAAGTCAAGCTTGACTTAGTTTCGCAATCGATTCTAGTCTTGAACCCCTCACTCCTGCTTCCTCTCTCAGACGTGGTTTAGCCCTCTGAGAGCAGTAAGAACTCGCTTCGTCTCACACGCCTCTCTGAGTCGCTGCAAGACTCAGCTCTGGAACGCGTCCCTAGATATCACCCTTATCTAGACGCCTACCTGCTCCGCATTTACTCTAAGTCACTCGTCATCCCCGCGGTCACGTGGGAAGGATCACATTACCTTCGTGCTCAAGCAACTCGCACTCAGTCACTCGCGCATAGGCACGTGCTCTCGCATCATACTCACGTGACGCGTCTGGCACATAGTCTTGCTTCGCACAAGTCGTGCTACCGGCCCATCGAGCCGTAACATAAGTCAAGCTTCCTTCAAACATTGTGGATGGTGCGCCACCACATCAGAACTCACCTGAAAGAAGAATATCCTAGACCACCCACGATCCGCACATTCCGGATACTAGCCTCCGCCGATGCAGTAGAATTCGTCCCAGGAGCAGCGAAACACGAAACTCGTCAAGAGAGACACGCAGGCTTACACGCATACTTCTGCAGGAGCCAGTACTGCCCATATCACGACACACAGTAAAAGACTATACCTGGTATAGCAAGGAAGCCTGCACACTTCGCAGCAACACTGGACACCTACGACGAATACCTCCGTCGCCTAGGACACCTCTACACATGAAAATTCGTCCTCGACAGCTGGGGACAACAGATTGACCAAGCAGCAGACCAGCACGAGCTCATCTGCCCTGTTACCTGCAGAACCGAACCTACAGAACTCCACCAATCCCTCCAGATCGAGGTAATAGTCTTCGACCAAGTATACAGAGAGTGGCAAGACGAATTTGTAGCCCTTGAAGCAGCACTCGCCCTCTTACTCATCGTTCAGCGCTCTGGAGAGACAACGCAGGACCCATAGGTATCGCACGCCAGCGGAAGTTGATCCTGATCAACTAGCAGAAGCTCTCACCTGGACAGAAAGACAACTCGCACGAGCGCAGAGCGATGTTGAAACCCACGCATGCATCTGCCAGTACACGTGCATAGGAGAATACAGTGACGTCCACGTACTCCTGGATCGCATCCTCCTAGAGGTCCACACCTTCGCGCTAGAACTTGAACACATTGTTAACGCCTATTTCGAGGCGGCAGGTTTCCCCTCGTAAAGGGAAAAGCAACCCTGGAGATCATCAGAGCTGATATCCGCGCAAACGTACTCACTAGAGTCCCTGTCAGGGTCAATAACGACCTACCAGACTACATCAAAGGCGAAGCCCATTGGCGACGCAACTCGCAGGACACTCACTGGTGTTATCACATCCGCCTCTTCACAGCGGTAGGAATCGTCGAAAGACCTATTGAATACATCAACGACGATTGGTATATCCTTACTTACAATCAAGGAAGCTACGTCACCAGCCTCGAAGGGCTCCTTGAACGAGAAAACGTCAACGAAACAGGACTAGGTCACAGCACCCTTAGGCCAGAGTCACCAGAAGCAATTGAGGTAGACCCTCCAAGTGCTAACACATCCTCCTTCCAAAGCGCAGACAAAGGAGAAGAGCCCACACCGGGACCAAGTCAACAGACTATCACACCAATAGAAGAGTTCCTCAGCACAGGACTCCAAAACATAGCAACGCTACAAGGAAGCAATCCGCTTCAGCCAGAAACGGGCGCAACCCCGCACCTACTCCAAATCGCGCACGCAGCAGCACAGCCAACAGCGCCACCGCCTATCCTCCAGCCACCTAACCCGCCAACCATGGCCGCGCCAGCACCAGCGGCAGCAGCAACAACATCGAAACTGAAAGGAAGGGAACCAACAACCTTCGAAGGGGACCGCACTAAAAGCGAGGCGTTCCTCAGAGAGTTTAACCTCTACAGAGTCCTGAACCGCAATGATGAAAATATGACTAGCCCATACGCCAGGGTCGCCCTAGCACTAACCTTCATCAGAGGACCCCTTGTAGATGACTGGGGGGATGCACAATCAGCCAGTCTCATGGCGAAGACCACCCGCGTAGTAAACAGAATCGCGGAAAATGATGAAACCCTCTGGACCAGCTTCGAGTCGGACTTCAAAGGACGCTTCACGGACACGGCTAAGGCCCAGAACGCGTACAACAAACTGATGGCTCTCACGATGCAGGGCAACGACATCGACGGCTACATTGCGTCGTTCAACCATTATGTCATCAGTTCCAATTGGACAATGGGCGACCAGGGAACCCTGGAAAAGTTCAAGAGGGGACTCCGCAGAGGGATCGCCCTCAGCGTTATGAACCGAGACAATATACCAACAACAATCGAAGACTGGCAGGAAGCTGCCAGAAAGGAAGTGCTTAGGCGGGCGCAGATTGACGCTGACCTAGGACCGGCACCACAGCGCGGACGTTTCATTCCGCACCCTGCCTTCTTCAAGTCGCAAAACAAGCCAACTTCGAAGCCAAGAAACGATGGCTATGCACCCATGGATGTGGATGCGGCGCAAACAAGCACGCCACCCTGCATGGGAGGACCCCTCACCGACGAGGAGCGCCAACAACTCTGTAAAGAAAACAAGTGTTTCTACTGCAAGGCAATAGGGCACACAGCGAACAAGTGTCGCAAAAAGCAAGCTGCGCGACCACCGCGTGCATCGTGGGTCGCAGAAATACAAAGGGAAGAGCTCGCGCCTAGCAATAGCGCGAGCCAGACCAGCTCCCAGACAGCAACTAGCGATGTTGTCACCCAGATACGCTCCATGACCACGGAGGAGCGAAGAGGCATCTACGATACCATACTTACTGAAGATTTGGATTTTTAAAGAAGCTCGATCTATCGGCCTGGGACCGAGCTTCACACATATGTACCATGTATGTGTCTCATCGGAATAGCATTAATGTTGATATTCTCTTTTCGAGCACGAATGGGAAGGCCAAGGAAAAAGCCCTCGTAGACAGCGGGGCAACGGACAACTTCATAGACCAGAAGACGGTGCGACGACTGCGCCTAGTTCCCCGAAAACTAAAAGAACCACGACTGCTCTACAATGTAGACGGCACCGAGAATCGCAGCGGTCGAGTAGCAAGCTACTGCGACCTGCTCATATCAAGAAATAAGAACGAAAGCGTGCAACGCTTCTACATCGCCAACCTAGGAAGAGATCGCATCATATTGGGCTTCCCGTGGTTACAACACTTCAATCCGCAGATTGACTGGACTAAAGGACAGATCGGGGGCGAACCCTTTACCACCAAGATTACCAGCAGAAGGGCCCCAGACCCTCCAAAGAACCTGATGAGATACGCGCAGCTGCTAGGGGCCACGCTAAAGACGCAGCAATGGGAGGAAGGAGACACGCTCGTCCTCAGGATCAACCGCACTAACATAGCGCAGGAATGGGCAATTAAGGCCCACCAGCAACGCACAGCACCAACAGCCCAAGACGTGCCGCCAGAATACCAGCAACACTGGCGCGTGTTCTCCGAGGAAGAGGCCCAACGATTCCCACCAGCAAGAGAAGACGATCACGCTATTACCCTAAAGCCCAATGCTCCAACAACCCTAGACTGCAAGGTCTACCCCCTCAACCCACAAGAAATGCTTGCAGTGGACAAATGGATCCAAGAACACCTGGAAAAGGGGTACATCCAGCTGTCCAAGTCACCCTACGCAGCGCCCTTCTTCTTCATCAAGAAGAAAGACGGCTCGCTAAGACCAGTACAAGACTACCGAATGCTGAACAGCTGGACTATCCGAGATGTGTACCCACTCCCAGACATCTCCGTACTAACCAGAAACCTTGAGGGCCATGCCCTGTTCACCAAGTTCGACATTCGATGGGGGTACCATAACGTTCGCATCAAGGAAGGCGACCAATGGAAGGCAGCCTTCAAGATGCCGCAAGGACTTTTCGAGCCAAAGGTAATGCTGTTTGGCCAGTGCAACGCGCCAAGCACCTTCCAAAGAGTTATGGACCAGCTCCTGCGACCCCTAAAGCTGAAGTACCCACGAATGGTGTTCGTCTACATGGACGACATCCTAATCGCCACACCCCTCGACCTCGAGCTGCACAAGCGCATCATGCACGAGCTCCTGGACCTCTTCGAAGCAGAGTCATTCTTCCTTAAGCCACAGAAGTGCCTCTTCGAACAGAGGCGCGTCGAGTATTTGGGGCTCATCATTGACGGCGAATCGCTTCGCATAGAATCTAGCAAACTCACGGGAATAAGGGAATGGCCCAGGGTCCTCAAAAGCGTCAAGGAGCTACGATCTACGCTAGGGGTACTAGGCTACCAATGACCATTCATTCCAGGGTTCGCGGAAATCGCCAGACCGCTCACCAACCTCCTTAAGAAAGGCATGCCCTTCATCTGGACCGATGAGTGCACGCAAGCAGTAGACAAGCTGATCAACATCGTCACCAGTGACCCAGTTCTCTGGCAGCCCAGCCCCGCACGCCCCTACGAACTAGAGGTGGACGCCTCCCAGAACGCGACAGGCGCAATCCTGTACCAATGCGACGCACAGGGCAGACGACGCCCAGTGGGCTATGACTCAAAAACCTTCACGGCCGTGGAACGCAACTACCCCATATGGGACCGAGAATTCCTCGCCATCGTGCGAGGCCTGGAACACTGGCGACATCTCCTTATGGGCGCACAACACCAAGTAGTGGTCGTAACCGACCACAAAAACCTCCAGTACTACCGCTCACCCCAGAAAATCAATAGGCGCATAGCGCGCTACATACTGACCCTCAGCGATTACGACGTCACCCTAGTCCACCGCCCTGGCGCAAGCAACAGGGCCAACGCCCTGTCCCGCCGCCCAGACTTCAATGATGCCAGCTCTGACAACGAAGAGGTCATCACACTGCCCGACCAGCTCTTCACCAATGCCGCGGAAACCATAGATATGGAGGATGACGTCATCGGCAGACAGAAAGACCACGCGAACGTCCTTAGCACGTGGGCAAAGACCTACCCACTGGAACGCCGACCTGGCGGCGCATGGTGGCACGGCAGCCGCTTGGTTGTCGTGGCAGACAACAGCCTTAGGAGGGGAGTAATTTCCCTTCACCATGACTCACAGACCGCCGGCCACCCAGGAATCCTCAAGACATGCCTAATGATCGCACAAAACTACTGGTGGCCCAACATGAAACAAACAGTCCTCGCATACGTCAAAGGATGTGCCACCTGCCAAGCCACGAAAGCCAACACAACCAAGCCAGCGCCACCCATCGTACCCATTACTACGAACGCCATAGCCCTACCATTCAAGACAGTAGCGCTAGACCTCATCGTCAAACTTCCTAAGTCGCAAGGCTTTGACTCAATCCTCACAGTCACGGACCATGACTGCTCCAAGGCAGCCATCTTCATCCCCTGCAACGAGGCCAGCACCGCACTGGAGATAGCCGCACTCTATGCCAAGAACGTCTTTCCACATCACGGCATTCCACGAAAGATCATCAGTGATCGAGGAACGCACTTTGCCTCGCACTTCCCAAGGGAACTGTGCAAGATCCTCGGGATTTCCCAGAACATCAGCACAGCCTATCACCCTCAAACGGACGGACAATCGGAAAGGACAAACCAGTGGCTTGAACAGTATTTGCGCATCTACGTTAACCACCAACAGAACGACTGGGCCTCCTTGCTACCCATCGCCCAGTACACCCACAACGCATGGCCCAGCAGTACCACTAAGAAGGCCCCATTCGAACTCCTACTAGGACACATCCCGCGCGCTCATCAGCCCCCAAGATCCGAGAAAATACCATCCATCAATGAGCGACTTGATCGCATCAAAGAAGCCCGCGCCGCAGCACAGACGGCCATCACTAACGCCCAGACCATGGTTGCGAATAGAAGAGGATCTAAATATAGGCCATTCACGAAAGGACAGAAGGTCTGGCTGGAAGGGAAGAACATCCAAGTCACGCAGCCAAGCGCCAAACTCGCAGCCAGACAATATGGTCCATTCACAATCACCAATGTCATCTCCCCAGTAGTATACCAAGTCGCGATACCACCACAGTGGAAGCTCAGAAAAGTCCACGACGTCTTCCATGCTAGTTTATTGACCCCATACGTAGAGACCCTCGAACACGGCCGGAACTTCAAAGAACCGCCTCCTGATGTTATCAACGGAGAAGCAGAGTATGAAGTCGAGGCCATTCTAGACCACCGCCTATATGGAAAGGCGAAAACCCCTCAGTACCACATCAGATGGAAAGGATACTCCGCAGCAGAAGACACATGGGAACCGCGCAGCAACCTGAAACATGCGCTAAAATTAGTACTCAAGTATCACCGAGAAAACTCCACCGCAGTTCGAAAAATGCTTATAAGGACCACCCTCAGCTCAGCAGGAACATCACCACTCTGTTCTCTTCGCACCCCATCTCCACCACCAGCCTACTCCACGCTCTCCATGACCACCGATGGCCCACAACAAGTCCAACAGCTCCAAGAGAAAAGCAGCAGCAGCCATACCAGTACAACCCCTGCGACAATGGCCAGCCCTCAGAATGACAGCGGCGCCCGCGCCATACAGGTCCCCTTCTCCGCCTGCATACTCACCATCATCGACAGCGACGAGACCGATGCTAGCTCGGACGGCGACACCAGCCCGCTCCGCGACTCCTCAGCCAGCCCTGAGCCTGGAGCAACAGGCCGACCTACTCCTGGCGGAGGTTCTCCAGTCCCTAGCTTACACTCAGACTACGCCGACCATCCCCTTAGCTCAGACAACTTCTGCACCACTTGCAATGCTCCCGTATGAATCGGGGATGGACACGCCACGTGGAGCCCGTCGAGAGCGACAACTGTCGCAGATGCTCAGCGACTACCACAGCAGCAGGGCGCAGTCCCTGGGAATACCACCACTACCGCCGCCAGCATGGGCCAGCAGACCGCCCACACATCCACTGCGCCGATGCGCAGCTACGCAAACGTTGCCGCCGCCGCCCTTAGTCAAGGAGGAGGAGTCCCCATCGTCAATACCAGCATCCCAACACCCGGCTATGGCCAGCCCGCCAACACCGTCGGCTACGATGGTTATTTCCTGCGCTGGCATAGACTTGACGACAACCCAGGTGACAGGAACGTTATCCTTGTCCCCGATCATAACAACCGCCTCATCCCCGCCACGTACTACGCACACTTCCCATACTTCGACGAGCCCGTCATTCTAGGGCGACTCACGACCAACTCCCCCATCTTTGCTGAGCCGCTATACGCCAAGCCCCACGACGATGCACACCTCCCTGCCATTGACGACTGGGATCTTGCGCCCCTCAACGGCAACCACCCTCACCGCCGCCATATCGACAAGCTGGTCGACAATCTTAGGGACCCAGGGCTGACCGCTGACGTCCACAGGTACCGCGCCGGTATCCACGCCCTCCATCACCAACTCGCCGTCGAGTACGCCCACCTCACACGCCTGCCTGCGACCCGCAACGAGTACTCCGCTGCTCAGCTAGAGCGGGACGCCGCCCTTGTGCACCGCAGCCATGAGATGCGGGACAAGCTGAGGCTCATCAAGCTGCGCCTCTACGAGGCCGCAACCATGTCGTGCATTGGTCCGAAGCTGGACCAGATACTGGCGCGGCCCGTCATGCCACCCCTGGACTATTACCTGCGTGGACGACCCGCCACTCATCAGACCGACGTCATCGCGGCTCTCCCCATGCGAATCACGTCGCGTGCTCGCCCGAGGCAAGTCTCCCCACCACGCTGAGTTGTTCCACTTCAGCGCGCGCGCGCCACTCCCCCTGCTTGAATGCCGTGGCAGCCATTTCCCCTTAGGAGGGGGCGTACTGTTACGATCTCTGGTACGCTTGCTACGGTCCGGACTATCTATTTTTACCTACCATGACTCCTGCGATGACTGATGTGATCCGGCTTGGCAGCGCAGCCTGTGACCAGGCTGCGCTCATACGGTACTGCCTCGCGTTACTTGTGACTGATACTGATACGGCACAGCCTTCTGCTGTGCGCTCTACTTACACTAGTGGCCGATCCCTACGATGACTCACAGATGTGACCCTATGCTACGTCACGCATGGGACATCGACGTGGAACACAAGACCAAACTTGAAGTCAACAAGGACGCGAGTCACAAGTCGACTTGGGACGAATCGGGATGGATGAGTAAGCGGTGAGGCGGGACTCTGGCTTGATGTTGCTTCAAGCAGAGTTGCGCCTTATCGCTTATGAGGACACGTGGGATAGAGATGAGATCGGATGGGGCAAAGCAGATGATTCTAGTACCAAGCTGATATACTAGAATAGGACAGGAGTGTGCATAGATAGAAAGTTAAGCTGAAGCTTAGAGGGTAAGCCTCTAAGCTTCTCATCTTTTATACACATGCGGGACCCCCGACGCGTCATCGCCGGGAGGGTCCTGAGTAAGCCAGCGCCGTTCCGCAGTCTGCAGTAGGTAAGTGAGTAAGCATAGCTCCCGCACGAGTCATGGGAGAAGAAGGGGGGGGAAGAGGAGACACGCGTCCCCCTGCGCCTTCTGCTATCGCTCGGCACGGGAGGGGGGACCTGGGATGAAATGGGAAAGGTCACGTGACGCCTGGCGTCACATGACACGTGATGGTAAAGTAAATACAAAACATGGTGAGTCCGAACCGTGGCACTGCCCCCCTCCTTAGGCGAGGCGCCCTCGCCTCACTGCTGTCAATCGAAGGTGGGGTCGCTTACGTCAGGGTACAGTGAATCGCCTTGGTCGTGGTCGCTCGGATCGTACCTTTCCCAAACCGACGGCTCCACTGTTTGTGTGCGCTGGTCCACTCTTCCCATGATCTCCACACCTCACGGGGGCCTAACTTCTCTATTGACGTGCCAATCAGCTCCCCCCACGGGGTCATCAGTACCTGACATGTAATCAGGGGTACTGGCTCCGTCGTCGCTGTGGTCGGTGGGGGCTCGCTCTGCGTCCGCCGCTGATAGGAAGCGGCGTACGCAGCCCGGTTGCGCGTGGGCCACGGGCGTATGGCCGCTCGGTCCGCCTTCGTCTCCATGGGAGGCGGCGGTGGTGATACTGGGGGAGTTGTTGGCAGCGGTGGCGCGAGGTATCGGGTCCCGGATGTAGTCGTCATACGCGGTCTCGCGGCTGGCGACACGCGTTTCTTGCGACCAGTAGGGGTTTTGGGGGTCGTAGTGGACCGCGACACTGGGGGCGGTCCCTGCGAGGACTTCTTCGATTCCTTCTTGACCCTCGGCATGTGCGGCGTTGGTGATGGAGACGCGTGGACGGTGTGGGGGCGAGGGGGAAGGAGAAGGATGAGAGTTCATGTTGTTTGGATCCTCGTCCGTTCCCCCCTTAAGTACTGTCGAGCGTGCCGCAGAAGGATTCTTTTGGTAAAATTCTTTCACAAGTTCCGGCGCGTTCACATTCCCCTTTGGCTCCCAGGTGTTGTGCGCTTCGGCGTATCCCTTCCATTTGATCAGGAAGTGAAGCTTCCACCTTATCTTCTTTGCGCCCAGCACCTGCTCCACTTCATATTGTTCTTCTCCATCGATCAGTTCAGGCGGTGGCTCCAGGAAGTTGGGTCCATGTTCCTCCGTCTCCTTATATGGTGAAAGGAGTGACGCATGGAAGGTGTTGAAGATTTTCCATGTGCCAGGGATCTCCAGCTGATACACCACGGGGGAGATCACACGGAGGACCCTGAAGGGTCCGTATCGCCGCGCGGCCAGCTTGTTTGTGGGGTGCGATAGTCGCAAGTTGGTCCCTTCTAGCCAGACCTTGTCACCCTTCTTGTGTGGCTGGAAGATGTGTCGTCCTGCTCTTTGTTCGTCGTGCCGCAGTACCATCGCTTGCGCATGCTTGATGGCATCCTGGGCTTGCGCGTGGACCTCCTGTAACTGTCGGCCCCGTTGCTCCGCTTCTGGTGCTTTCGAGTCGATCTGAGCAGGTGTGCGCAATCGGGGGGTACATCCTATGAGTAGTTCGAAAGGGGTGAACCCTGTGACTGTGCTAGGCCAAGCATTGTGTACATATTGCACCAGCGGCAGCCAGCAGGCCCAGTCGTCTTGCTGGAAGTTGCCGTAGATTCGTAGGTATTGTTCCAGCCACTGATTGGT
>QLOS01001737.1:0-12549 GCA_003313725.1 Russula sp. MG48 | reverse complement strand
GGACCGGTTACAGTTCCGGTTTTCCCACAATTGTCAAAAAAAACCAGACCAGACCGGACTTTCAAACACTAGACCCAACCCCCACAGATCAACCTCATGCCAGCGTCATACGCAGGCGCCGCTGCTGCTGCTGCAAACATACAGCAGGCGCCAGCCCCGCCGAGACAAAACAGCCCCCTCCCAGCAGTCACAGAGGTCACGGTCATCCGCACAGGGGGCCACATAGACCCACAAACGGAGACCCAAATCCGTGCACACGCCGCCGACGCCATAGTGCGCGAGGTGCGGGCCAAAATGGCTAAGGTAGTAGCCAAACCCATCCCACTCAGAGCCGGACGGTGGAGCGTCCACTTGAGAAGCAAAGGTAACTTTGTCTACTCATTTGACGGCTACGTCCCCTTCAACGCCATTGCACCATACGAGCACATTCTCATGGAGCCGTTCCACGGCTCGGGCCAGCTGCGCCCCTCGCTGGGATGGACCCGGCTCCTGGCACACGGAGTCCCTGTACTAAACGACGACTATGTGGCATTTGGACCAGACTCCCTCCTAGCAGAGGTAAGAGCAATGCCAGGCCTAAAAAAGGCCACCTTCGCCATGGCCCCAAGGTGGCTCAGGCCAGTTGACCACATCAACGCCCCATACTCCACCATCACTTTCGCCATCTCAGACCCAGATGGCTCCATCACCAACTCCCTCCTCAATAACCGGCCTGTGCTCTTCAGTAAGGAGGTGAGAATCCAGAGATGGGTTGACAAGCCCGCCTTCGTGCAGTGCTCGCACTGCCACGGGCTAGGCCACAACAGGTCGGTGAAAACCTGCCCCCTGGGCAGGGACTCAGTCAAGTGTTACAAATGCAGGGGAGCGCACAGCTCCGAGGACCACAACAAGCTATGCCCCCGAAAGCACGCCACAGCTGGGATCTGCGATTGCAGCCACTTTAAGTGCCTAAACTGTCACAAAACTGGCCACAACTGCAAAGACACAAGGTGCCCAGCCCGGGAACTCTTCTGCCCGCAAGCATCACGCAGAGCCGACAGGGCGAGAAACAAGAACAGGCCGAACAGCAGGGGCCCAGAACTAGAATGGCCCCCAGAACGCCCCCCAACTCCCAGCGCCACAATCGAGGAAGTCATTGACCCTGATGACAACCTCACCAACCCCCCTCCCCTCCCCCCCAACCCATCCGGCCCTCAGATTCGGGCGGCATTGAACAGGAGGTCAGCGGCAGGCATCTTCAACGCCACCATCCACACGATGGAAGTAGACTCCAGCCCCACCTATTGGCCCATGGACCCCGCCAAGATAACAGGCTGGGGCGAGCCTGACCCTGAGCTCCAGGCTAAACTATACTCCCCCTCACGCCCCCAAACTGGGGCTGCACAGGCGAACCTTGCCTAATGTTGGCACACCCACTCATGCACATAGCGTCGGTGAACATGCGCAAACGCAATGCAGTCACCCACGCGCTATTAAATAGCGACAACAATACACATCTATTATTAATACAGGAACCCTGGTATGGCAGAATCGGCACCACGAGGAAAGACAACGCCCGAGAAGGCGTAGACACCCTCGGCAGAGTCGTGTCGCCGGCATGGGAAATCCTTCCCCCTGGGCACACTGAGGGACAACATCCCAAGGTCATCACCTACACCCACAAACACCCAACCCATAACCAAAACACACCCCGCTTCACAGTGGTCTCGCGTTTAGACATATGCTCGCACCCAACCCTACAGGTCCTGGACATCATCCTAGACGACCAACAGTGGCGAGTCATAAATTTCTACCACGATACCCGAGATAATACATCGCTACAGGCCCTACTAGCGCTGGACATCGACGCGGTCATACCTACCCTAGTGGTAGGAGACTTCAACACACACTCCTGCACGTGGTCCCCACCGGACAACCCCCAGTCCCACTGGGCCACACTGTTACGCCATCCCTCACCGTCCGTAGCCAAAAGCCAGACCGGTACCGCCCGGACCGCCGTGCCGCCCGGGCCGCCAACCTGTTGCCCCAAGATTCCAGTGCAAGCCCTTGGTGTAGAGCATTCCGCCAAGAGGATACCGGACTTTGCCGTGACGGAGATCTCCGGCGGAGATCTCCATAGATGCCTTATGACTCATACTGACTCACCAGTGGCTGATGGAGTATGACTCCACAGTCTAGACCGTTCCAGACCGCCTTTGCCTAATGCCGGAGATTCCCCTAGGGATTCCCCCTTGTTGCCACTTCTATTCTTAGCTTATGACTCGCCCTTGCCACTTCACTCCGCCTTGCCCCACTATGCCTAGACTCACGCTCCACCCTATGTGGAGCAGTACGATACAGCCTCGCGCTCCACTCCGTGGAGCTACTATACTTAGAACCAGTGTCAGCCTGCGCCGCCTGAGAGATCTGTTACGGCTCGAGGGGCCGTGAGCACGACTTGTGCAACTAGGCGTGAGGCAAGAGTGAACACGTGCGAGGGCAACGAGCACGTGGTCCTGAGCGAGACACTTCCAGTGGTCTCAGTGACGTAAGAGTAAAACAGACTCTTCGGAGTAGAACGGCTAAGTCACGGGCGCTTGTGACTTCAAGGTTCAGAGCTAAGTCGTTGCAGCCGACTTAGAGGGGCGTGAGAGTAAAGCAAGATAGTGCTCAGCGAGCACTAAGGCAGAGGCAGAGACAGAAGGGCAGTGGGAGCGTCTTAGAGCGGCGAGCTCAGAGAGTCGAAGCAAGGTCGGGTCTTGATTAGGAAACTAAGTCAAGCTTAAGGCTTGACTGGCGCAAAGGGGGCTCCTTATATAGGGAGCTACAGGAGGGCACGTGCTAGCTACTACCTGAGTCATAACGAGGGTAGTGAGTCAGTCCAAGATCCGAAGCTAAGTATAGTAGTGGAGCGATGGCCACATCGCTCCACATGAGTCATGCACGCTCCACAGGCATCATATCGTACAGTAAGCAGTTCGAGTCACGTACGGAGTAGGGGTAAGCATAAGGGCGTAAGCATAGGGAAAACGGTCCACAGTCCGCAAGGGAGATCGTAACAGTACGCCCTCCCCTAAGGAACAGCTGCCACACTGTTAGTCAGAGGTGGCGGGCTCACTGGACAGGGTGCGGCCGGCGTCGTTGGCGTCTGGGGAGGACTCGGGCGGACAGGGGCGCTTGCGGCGCAGCATGTGAACGACACGCTCACGGATGGGGAGGGGGCGCTCGTGCATGAAGTGAACATGGGGCGGGATGTGGACAGGGAGCTGGGCGACTGCGTCGGTTTGATGAGTGGCGGGGCGGCCCCACAGCCAATAGGACATGGAGGGGAGGATGGGGCGCGCAAGGATTTGGTCCAGCCTGGGCCCGATACACGAGTTGACGGCTGCGTCGTGGAGGCGCACCTCGACGCAGCGTAGCTGGTTCCTAAGCTCATGGCGGCGGCGGACTAGGTCAGCGTCCCGATCCAGCTGGAGAGCGGTGTAGTCGGCGCGGCGCTGGGGCGTGCCCAGGAGGTGGTGGTACTCCTGTTTGATCTGGGCGTGCAGCTTATGGACGATGTGGCGGTAGTGGTGGACCTCCGCGGTGACGCCGGCGTTGTTGAGGGCCTCGACAAGGCGGTCCACATGGTGGCGGTACTGGTGGTTGCCCTCCAGCGCGGTCATGTCCCAGTCGTTGTTACGATCTCCCTTGCGGACTGCGAACCATTCTCCCTTTACGCTTACGCCTCTATGCTTACCTTTTGCCTACTCGTGACTCGTACTGACTCCAGCTTGCTTACTGTCCGATATGACGCCTATGGAGCGTGCGTGACTCGTGTGGAGCGATGTGGCTATCGCTCCACTACTATACTTAGTTCCGGATCTTGGACTGACTCACTACCCTCGTTATGACTCAGGTAGTAGTTAGCACGTGCCCCCTTTGTAGCTCCCTATATAAGGAGCCCCCTTTGCGCCAGTCAAGCCTTAAGCTTGACTTAGTTTCCTAATCGAGACCTGACCTTGCTCCGACTCTTTTGAGCTAGCCGCTCTAAGACGCTCCCACTGCCCTTCTGCCCTGCCTCTGCCTTAGTGCTCGCATCGCACTACTCTGCTTCGCTCTCACGCCTCTCTAAGTTGGCTGTAACGACTTAGCTTTGAACCTTGAAGTCACAAGCGCCCGTGACTTAGCCATTCTACTCCGAAGAAATCTGCTTTACTCTTGCGTCACTGAGACCACCGGAAGTGTCTCTCTCAGGACCACGTGCTCGTTACCCTCACACGTGCTCACTCGCTTAGTTGCACAAGTCGTGCCCACGGCCCCTCGAGCCGTAACAAGGACCACGTGCTCGTTGCCCTTGCATGTGTTCACTCTTGCCATACGCCTAGTTGCACAAGTCGTGCCCACGGCCCCTCGAGCCGTAACACAGCTGCAGCAGTGGTTGTGGCAACCGTGGCAGGGGCAGCAGCGGTAGCGCAACGGTGGGGCACCACAGTGGGGGCTGCAGCGATGGTCACAGCAGCAGCAGCGACACCAGCAACGGCCATGGCAACACCAGCGGCGGTGGTGGCAGCGGCGGCTGTGGTGGCGACAACCATGACAGCTGCAGTGGTGGCAACACCAGCGATGGCCACGGCCACAGTGGCGACACCAACAATGGCGGGGGCCGTGGTGGTGACAACAATGATGGCCACAGCAGCACGGCAACACCAGCGATGGCCCCGGCGGCGACACCAACGACGGCCGCAGCGGTGGCAACACCAGCAATGGCCACGGCCACAGCAGCGACACCAGCGACAGCAGCAGCCATGGCGGCGACAACAATGATGGCCGCAGTGGCAGCAACACCAACAATGGCCGCGGCGACAACTGCGACACCAGCGACGGCCGCAGCAGCAGTGGCAACACCAGCAGCAGGGTCTTTTTTTTTCCATTTCATACTCGTAGCTACAACTCGTAGTATCAGAATTTCTTGTACATACACTCTGAATGTATCAGCATTTGTATCCGTTGCTGGGCAGTGTGAAGAGTCCCAAGTGCAAAGATGCACACATCCCAATGCCGTTCCTACTGAGTGCCACAAAGGGCATGACTGGCCACGTGTTCCGTTCTGCAGATGAGCCGGTGCGTCACATGGACGTGATGGAGGGTCACTGCTCTGAGCAGCGGCAGTGTCAAAGTGAGCCCGGGCCAGAACTTGAGGTCCAAAATAGGAAAGGTCAAGTGTGCTTAAGATGCCTTTAGGACTTTGATGGAGTGATTAGGATGTGCTTAGGACTTTAATGGAATGCAAGACATGCTTAAGACTTTAACAGAGTGCTTAAGATATGCATAGGACTTTCATGGAGCTTACTTTCAACCTTGAGTTGCTTACTCTTCTGGTCACTCTTACCAATAATTTGTCAAGTCAAAAATAAGCAACTTGACTAGTTTGGCATGCTTATGCACAAACTAAGCCCACTAAGCCTCCTAATTTTTTTTCAGATTTACCTGATGAAGGGAAATTTGGTACTCACAGGAGGCAGCTCAAACACCATGCAGCAACTTCTTGCCACATCCTCCTATATCAAAGCTCGCTTTTTTGAGCTTCTAAGTGTAACCCCTGACTCTGAGGAGTTTGGGTGACCCCTCCCCATCAGGGCCAATGTAAAGTGGTCCAGAATCCTCATAAATGGAGTTCCAACAGGCGTCACTGAAGGCCAGGGTGCCATGACACCAGATGAGTGCCACACTGCACTCGCCCTAGAAAACCCTGCCTACGCATCCTTACAGATAACACAAAAACCCAGCTGGGTTTGCTCACCTAATACTTATACCATAGGCTCCGCCTCCTCCCTTGTTGTGGCATTTGAGGACCTGGATGGCAGCAAGAGTAGGGACATTCTCACCAGCCACCAGCTGTATGCCTTTGGTGTCTGTGCCAAAGTTAAACGCTGGAGAAAGATGCCCCCAAAACCAGCCCACCCCCCTTCCACGATACCCCCCCTCCCTGGCTCCTCAGCCCAAGTAGATGCCAAAATGGGGGAAGGAACCCTGACTCAGGCCTCCACACTTAAGAAGCACCTGCTGACATCTCCCACCAGACCTAAAGACTCTACCACTAGCCCTCAAGATCACAAAGGCAAGAAAAGGATGAAGGTTTGATGGGGAGATCTTGCCCTACCCTCCCCACTCGCAAGACTGCCTGCTTCAGCACCCTGAATCACATCAATTCTGCAACAGGAATGGGTTTACCTTACTGATAGTAGAAGCCATAGACATTGATTAGCACAACAGTAGATCCATGTACAAGTAGTCCTACATAGGGTTCTGCACCCTCAGGCAGACATTACTGCCTTTGTCAGAACTTAGGGTGCGGCCGATTTTTTTTCAAAATTCACTGGTTTTTTTGCTTTGTAGTAATTTGCTCATAGCTCACCCAGTTCTCATGGTATCAACACAATTTATACATATTCTTGACTGCCTCAATGTGTTCCATGTTTCTACATGCCCAAATATGGGGAATTTCCCTGAAATAGATTTGACCTTTTTTTGAGCCGTGTTACAACAAACAGTTTGAACCACAGCATCACATTCCACATCTTTGTTGGTGGTAACTGCATGTCAGAAACTCCAGGAGAGGCCACTGGCAAGGTTGTCAAGTCCCTATCTGCCAGCGCATGTCACCACATCTCCCTATTCAGCCAAGTATGACAGGCAACCCTATTGTCCCAAAAACGACATGGTCTCAATACCTCTCTCAAATCTACATGATTGGTCAACCCCCAGTCATTGGTTCGTATCATGATGACTATCACATAGTCGAAGAGAAGACATGGGAGTGGATGAAGGATAATCATGGTATGCAACCCCAGTCCCAAACATTCATCTCGCTAATTGAGGGGCAAACTAGTTGCCTATATTGTTATGATCTCCCTTGCGGACTGCGGACCGTTTTCCTTATGCTTATGCCCTTATGCTTACCCCTACTCCGTACGTGACTCGAACTGCTTACTGTACGATATGACGCCTGTGGAGCGTGCATGACTCATGTGGAGCAATGTGGCCATCGCTCCACTACTATACTTAGCATCGGATCTTGGACTGACTCACTACCCTCGTTATGGCTCCGGTAGTAGTTAGCACGTGCCCCCCCTGTAGCTCCCTATATAAGGAGCCCCCTTTGCGCCAGTCAAGCCTTAAGCTTGACTTAGTTTCCTAATTGAGACCTGACCTTGCTTCGACTCTCTGAGCTTGCCGCTCTAAGACGCTCCCACTGCCCCCTTGTCTCTGCCTTGCCTTAGTGCCCCGTTGGCACTACTCTTGTCACGCCCACCAAGTGAGCGTACCTCCACAGGCGAAGGAGGGGGCGTAGGCGACGCTGGTGACTGCGGCCTTGTGGGTAAGAGGTCTGTATACCTCTCGCGTGCAGGCGTACTCTTGTGACGTCTGATAGAGAGCTTTCCCTTGCCTTTGAGCATACACTAAGGCTCTGCAAGGGGACACGTGGAGTCTGGCAATTAACCAGAGGAGCTGTGGTTCACAAGGGAAGGAAGGGAACCGTTCACAGGCTGAGATTACAAGAGAACAGACTTAGGGTCTGTCCTAGGCATACAACACGATATAAGTACATGTAAGAGTGACTCATGAGGAGTCAGAGCGAGTCATAGTGTCCCTAGGACACTGCTACTAGTACAGAGTCACGCACAGTCAATAGGAGTCATTGTATAGTGTGAGTCAGTAGGTGCCGAGGCAGCGCATGCGCAGAGGCGTGCAGATGTAGCACTAGTGGATGCGCGCCGGAGCCGACGGCCCGTCAGGCCGTGCGATAGGCGTACAGAGCGGAATGGAAAGGCATAGGTGGAGTCACGGGCCATAGGGACCCAGCAGTCCATAAGCGAAGCACAGGGGACAGTAGGCA
This sequence comes from Russula sp. MG48, assembly GCA_003313725.1. Taxonomy (NCBI): domain Eukaryota; kingdom Fungi; phylum Basidiomycota; class Agaricomycetes; order Russulales; family Russulaceae; genus Russula; species Russula sp. MG48. The sequence continues at coordinate 4,691 of QLOS01001737.1, read as the reverse complement.
GTAAGAATGAAAGAAAAATGGAGCGTACAGTGAAGTGGGAGCGTAACAACTCTGCTTTACTCTCACGCCCCTCTAAGTCGGCTGTAATGACTTAGCTTTGAACCTTGAAGTCACAAGCGCCCGTGACTTAGTCGTTCTACTCCGAAGAGTCTGCTTTACTCTTACGTCGCCAAGACCACTGGAAGTGTCTCGCTCAGGACCACGTGCTCGTTGCCTTCGCACGTGTTCACTCTTGCCATACGCCTAGTCGCACAAGTCGTGCCCATGGCCCCTCAAGCCGTAACATATATGGACTCGTTTGGAAACACTGGAACAATGCTAGGACAGGCACTACATATTGGAGGAACCTCAGCGTGCTCGAACAGTGGCGTATCATCCCATATACACTTCATGATGCTACCCATTGTAACCTTAATGTATGTGGCACCTCTCACACACCCCTAGAGCTATCCCAGACGACCCTCTTCAACGCTCTTTGGAGCAGCTGCTTGACAAGCAGCCATGGAGGTAGGAGTGTGATGAGCGACAGTTCACCAACTATGACCACAGTTGATAATTACTGTTTTCACACTTTTGACACTATGGGCAGGTGCAACATATTGAGGTGATCAAGAATATATAGAAATTGTGGTGATACAGTGAGAATTGAGAGAGCTATGCACGAATTACTACATGGCTAAAAAAATCGGTGAATTAAAAAAAAAAAACCGGCCGCGCCCTAAGTTCTGACAAAGGCAGTAATAGCACACAATGACACGCAGAAGACATTTTAGATAGCTGTGCTTGCGATAGGCATTACAGTGACGCGTACATTCGAGAGGAAATATACATGTCAAGCTTCTAAGGCGAAGCATGGGTTACACAACAAAACAGGTATGTGCAATATCGAACCCCAAGCCTCACTCGCCCAGAAGATGGAATGAGGGTAGCTGATCCGAGTGCTAACATTCATTCAGGCGGGGCCTCTCTGTGGAGATGACACAGGTAAGGATTCACGGTGGTAAAATAAAGGGAAAGGTGACTTATAATATAGAGAACATTGTTGCACCTTGGCCAGGGCATCGGTAAGCGGGGAAAAGAGAAAACAAGACGATACCCAATCGTACCGAATGAAAACCTCCCCCAAGGTCCCGTTTGATTCACCGTTTTGGAACTCTTCGGTGTTGGCAAGCTAGAGAGAGGTTCGAGGATACGTGGAAGGAGAGAGGTGAAGAACGGACGACAGACCTGAAGGTTCATGTAGCCGTCCGTGCTGACAAGGAACCCCTTGTACTCGAGCCCCCACTTTAGACGGACAAATACAGGTTTCCCGGTCAGCTCTTGTAGGAAAGGCTTGGGGTTGACCGGTGCGACCTACGATGAAAGTTATACGATGAAGATGAAACAAAAACAACGGCGAAAAGAGGTAGAACGTACCGCGGACATGATCGTTTTGTGTGGCTGAAAAGGCCAAAGGTGTTGTTGTTATGTCGTTGCGGACTTGCAAATAATGATATAATTATCTGGCGGTCAAGGCGAGTCACCCCCGCCGCCCGCCTAAAAGCCGCTCCGCTTTGACTTGCACTTGCCCCGTGCGCGCATAAAAGTTCTCACTCGCTCATCGCCCTTCCCTTGCGTGCGTGCCTTCGGACAAACAAGAAATGTCAGACCGCGAAGGTCATTCCGGGATCCCACCCGGCGACGACGACCTCTCCCTTCCCAAAGCTACCGTCGCAAAAATGATCACCGGTTCGTCCCTGGGGTCCCCCATCCATCCTCCCCTCCCCCCTCCCCGCCCGCCTCGAAAAACGTCCGCCCGAACCCTGACAGCGGGCCTCTTGTCTGCACGTATAATCCAGAACTCCTCCCCAGTGATGTCACTTGCGCCAAGGAAACACGCGACTTGGTAATCGAATGCTGCGTCGGTCCGTTACCACCTTTACCTCTATATCTTTCTTCCCCCCGGTTAAACTGATCCTTGCGGGTGTGTTATCGTTACTCTTTTCTTTTAGAATTCATCCACCTCATTTCATCTGAAGCAAACGAGATATGCGAGCAGGACTCGAAGAAGACCATTGCTCCTGAACATATAATTGGCGCGCTCAAGGTCTGTTTTGTCTTTTTTTTTCCACGCTGTCCCCGGTTTGGCATGAGTCACTTAATATGACTGCGATGATCGCGCACCAGAGACTTGGCTTCGAGTCATTCACGGAGGAGGTCGAAGACGTTCTCAAGGACCATAAACAGCAACAGAAGGTATGGAAATATTTTATCCTATCTCCATTCAGTCTGAACTCGCCTCAAAGGACCGGGAGAAGAAAGTGTCCAAGTTGGAGCAGTCGGGTAAGACGGAGGAAGAGCTCTGGGAGGAACAACAGAAACTGTTCGCGGAGAGTAGAGCGAAATATGAATCTCAGCAGCAATGACCCATCCAGACGGTTTCGTACAATGAGTTATTATTTGTCGTGTTGTTCCAGTGTATTTCTAGTTAACGTACACGCGTGCTGTAATAGCTCTCTTACTTCATCGCGTATCATCGGAGGCTCGCATATACCGAGCTTTCAGTTCCTGCAGCCTTGTCCATGGCGAATCCCCATTCCACTCCTCGTTCCGAACGTCAGCTGATGCCCGAGAGACCAAAGGCAAGCCAAGCTGTTCGATCGTATATGACGCCGACACCGTCGCATGAAACGCAGCTGATTGTCGGACCAGTTCATCAACCACGAGTTGGGGTGCGTCAATAAGCCAGTGAGATAGCCATCACTTACCCTCAAAAACATCTCCGTTTGTCAACGTGAGGCCGGCGGCAAGACCACCGAGAAAGCTGTTGCCAGCTCCTTTTTAGTCGTGGGCAGGCGCGATGAGCCCCTCGGGTCCTCAACGCAACATCCCCATGGGAAATTTACCTGTTACATCGACCACCCTTTCCTCGGTTGTCCAATAAGCGTCTATCCATGAGCCCGGGTGAGAGCGAGAAGCGATGTACGTTCCCATGCTGCCACTACGAATGATAACCCAGCCAGTACCTCCAGGGCCAACACCAAAGTCAAGAAACGCTTTGCAGGCCAACTCAATCGAGGATTTCGTTGGTGGCAATGGGACGGAGAGAAGCCCCAGCGCCTCCTCAGCATTGGGGCTATACGGTCAAACAGAGATAGCGTCAAGCGTATTCACGTGGACGATCCGAAGAATTGGCACCTCAAAACAGAGATGAGCGGCAGAACTTCGTGGAGTGCGGAAAGTTCCTCCGGAATGCATCTATCCTGAACGTTGACTCAGAAACCATCGGCACAACGGCGCGATGATGTGTTCGGGACCGTACTGGTATGGGTTCATATATAGATAGGGGGGACCACCCTTCGACCTCGGCCACCTGAGACATGATAACGGCAGCGCGTGTAGGGGAGCAGATGAAGTGTAGTGTCGCCGCACGAAAAAGGGGGGTGCCCGTCACATCATGGGGGGTGATACGTACTCTAGGCGTAAGGTACTGAAAGCTTCGGGGGCGGAACGCGTCAGCAAATGTACGCGATGAGCAAATTGCGCGCAGCAAGGGTAGCGCACTTTCTGTAGTCGCCCATATACTGATTAAGCGCCCGAGTCGTCGTGTCGGCTCCAGGCCTGTTTCTGAAGAACCACATGTCTTCGCCGTACGTTCTGAGGGCGGCGTCGATTTCCCGGGGAAAGTCGGCGCCCTTATCGACAATCATGCCAATTTCACTAGCCGGCAACCTGGGAGGAGCATTTCAAAAAAAAAAAAACTCGTCCTCTGTGCACGCGGGGGAAATTCCCCGGGAGATCAAACCTACCAGATGCGAGCGCCAATGTTGGCATAAGTTCCGCCTCCCCCAATCTGAAGTAGAGCAAGGAGGATAAGCGGGCGAGCGTCTGTAAGCGGGGAGAAGAGAACTGTTCCTGAGGGGGTAAAGTGCGGCCTGTCGGCTTCCCAGCAGCATCCAAAAAGGCGAATTCGTCTATGATAAACATTCCAAGAGAGACGAAATTGCGTGTTCCTGACATGATGATGGAAGATGATAGCAAGAGCACATATCATACAGTACTCCAGTTAGTTGATTCCGGTTGTTGCCGATCCGGTCTCGACTGACCGCACTCGCACCCGCACCACCAGCAATGCAGGTCTGGCTTGTCGATCACCCGACCACTCTCGATGAATCTGCAAGTCTCTTCTAGCGCATCCTCGGTAGAGCGTCGCTAAAACTATTTTACAGCTTTATCTTAATGCCCTGACCTTGCTCGACGCACCATCGCTCGAGCGCGTTCGGCGCTTTTACCATCGAACCGATGCCTGTCGTACGTATCTTTGATTCTCGTCCGTCTGCGGCAAGCCGACTCTCATATCTCAACAACGCCCGTCCCCTGCACGCACCTGGGACTCTACGCTTCTTCCTTCTCCCAAAAGGCTGCCTAATCGGCCGTCTCCTTCCCAGGGTCCTCCTAAGCGAGAAGGGTGGTGTTTCTGCCGAGAAAATCCAATTCGCTACGACGGACGCGGGGAAGCCCTACTTTGCACGTCTCTCTTCCTTTTTTCTTCCTCTCTTCCGCGTCTTAAACGCCTGTGGCCCCCCCCCTTCCCACGGTCGACCTCGTGATGTCCTCTCGCTTTTTGCTTTTAGGCTACGCCGGGCGTCAGTCCGCCTATTGGGTACAATGTCTCTCACGACAATGAACTGGTGGCGATGGCCTTCGCGCCC
>QLOS01001736.1:0-12998 GCA_003313725.1 Russula sp. MG48 | reverse complement strand
AAAAAAAAAAAAAAAAAAAAAACCTTGGTTGTAGAGGTAGGAATGAGCGCGACAGTATGACAACCTCGGCAAGCCCCTGAGGATTTCTTAAAGAATTCAAAATTCAAAAATGGAACGGTCGGAATCACAAGCAAGCGCTGCGCACTTACTTCTGGTCCCTGTCTAACTCTCCGAGCTTTACCAGTGCGGTTTCCGGATCCCTGAGCACTTCAGGACCCACAGTTGATCTTGACGCTTCGAGGATTTGTTTGTAGATAGTTTCACGTCTTTTTGGTTTTCATTTCCGAGTGCTTCGACCTCTGCAAGCAAATGTGTTGTGGAGGATATGATTCGAGTTGAACGACGCGATGCGAGCGACGCGTATATTTCACAACTACCCCTCTCGGGTTAGGGTTATGGTCTTTACGACGCGCTTCTCTATAGAGCATCTTATGCACCCACCTTATTGGGACCCGACCAAGACCAAGAGCAGGACCAGCGATAGCAGAGGAAAACACAAGAATGCTTGTACTTCAGCAGCCGTCTCTTTCCCACAGTCTCAACACTGCACAACCTTATTTTATTACCTCGTCGTCGTCGTCGTCGTCGTCGTCGTCGTGTACTGCACGCCATTTGACCCATAGCTGGAGTCATTTCACATTCTGCCTCCACACTTAATCTCGAATCCGTTCAAGCCGCAGACCTGACAGCCCATCTTCGTCTCTTCCCAGAGCCAACTGAGGAGGTACGTTTCCTATTATCTTATCCTACTCAGTCAATTCACGTTGTCGACAGTTAAACATATTTACACCCTCTTAGCGTGGTGATGTAAAACTCATCCGGGACTTCATCGAGTCAGGGCGGGCGAGGGCTGCGGACCGCGATGAGCAGAACATCACCCCTCTTCACTGGGCGGCTATCAACGCCCAACTCCCCGCATGTCGTTACCTCCTCGAGCAAGCTGCGGAAGTAGATGCCCTCGGTGGCGATCTCATCGCTACTCCGATACAATGGGCGGCCCGTAATGGCCACCTATATATCATCCAGCTGCTTATCGCCCATGGCGCCGATCCAAATATCAAGGATACACAGGGCTACAACACCCTACACCCTGTCACCCACTCCTCTACTGTGATGCCTCTCTTATACCTCCTTCACCAACCCATCTCCGTAGACGAGCGTGACGCTGTCGGACACACCGCGCTTATGTGGGCCGCATACCAGGGCGACGCGCTCTCTGTCGAACTACTTCTCAAACATGGCGCGAATCCAAATACGCGGGATGATGCCGGCCTTACGCCACTACATTGGGCTGTGGTGCGAGGGAATAAGGTCTGCATTCTCCGACTGCTCGAGAAGGGCGCCGAGCTCCACGCGAAGGATAATGAGGGCCGTACCGCGCGTGATATGACTGTTGAACTCAAAAGCCTCGGTGCGTGGAAACGCACCCTGGAAGAAGGCGGGTTCACGGAGGATGGCCCTAAACGGAAGAAACCCCTCAGCGAGGTGGGTGAAAGTCTAAGATGTAACTTACTTCAGATGCCCGCACTAACCCCACTTCCCAGCGGAATACCAAGTTTGCTGTATTTTCATGCCCACCGTCTTCCTTTACATGATGTTTACTACTCTTACCGTCCTCCCGTGGTACACGGGCATGATTCTTGCCATGGCGGAGTTCTCTGCGATGCATCATGTAGGCGTCTCGCTGCCATCTACTCGCCGGTTCTCAATCTCCCCCTTAGATTGTTACCCGTGTCCTATTGAACAAACCGACATACACCAAGAACGTCACTGCGAGCCCCTACTTTTCCGGCATCATATTCGACTCGATGGTCTGGGTGGCTTATTCTTGGGTAACCCGACTACTGCATCGTAAGTTTCCCTCTATCTGGTCTCCGCACGTCTAAGACTTGGCATGTAGCGACCGAGTCACGCATTTTCCCATCTTATTTTCGCTCTATCGTTTACTTCTTCCGCGCAATGACCCTGGACCCCGGCACTTGCCCGGTGCCAACAAGCGACGCCGAGCTCAAGTCGGTGCGCAATTTGACTAGGCTTAACGGACAGCACATCTCACGTTTCCATAGATTATCGAAGATCTGGCATCCGAGGGACGACTTAACGGACAAACATTCTGTATCCAGTGCATGGTGAATCCATTCGGAGTTATTCTATATATATTGTTGAGTTTCTGTCACAGGCAAGAAAATCTCTACGCTCGAAGCATTGTCGCATTTGCGACAGATGTATTGCGCGTTCCGACCAGTAAGCCGTAACTCTCGTAGTCTCCATGACAGATCTAATCATCTGGTTCAGTCATTGCCCTTGGGTTTGGATCGCGGTACGTTCTAGAATTTACTTGCTTGAACCATGGTTCACACTTCCTAGTTGGTGTCAACAATCACAGACAGTTTATCATTTTCGTGACTACGCTTATCATTGGCATAATCATGTTCGACTATCTCACCTGGGCTTGTGAGCGCGTCTTCTCGGCCGTTTTCCGTCTATTTTACCAATCCTTTACCAGACTTCTCTGCGAGTTCGAGAGGAGGAAGGGAGAATTAGGCAACTACGGAGGAAGGGGATGGAGACAAGAGAAAAGGGATTGCGCACACAAGACGACTTTCGAAGCTTTTGAGGATATGCAGAGGGGTTTCGAGAACAAACGGGAGCTCGCGACTATACTAGTTCGCTGCCCCTTCAATTCCACAAACCAGAGACCTTAAGTAAATCGAGAATCGTGGCTACACATGGTCGATGCGAGGTAGTCAAACGTATAGGACAGATGCCGAAGTAATCCTACGAGTCTGGGGGCACGAACACTACGAGTAGTAGAGGGATCGGAAGATAACCCTTGAAGGGCACGAAGCCCGCACAAACTGTAGCAGTACAAGGGAGGGCAGGACGCGGTGTAAAGTATCATGAGCAGGCCACGAATGGTCGGGAAGGTCGGGATGTAGAGTAGTACTAGGCGAACCAAGACATTAAGGGAAAATCGAGACACGAAGTAACGTAAGACATTACTGAGGCGTACAGGAAACAAGCGAGACACGAGGCAGGGCAGAGGGTAGTGGCACGCAGGGTTTGGTGGTACACCAAGGATCCAGGAGCATCGCGGTACTTCCGAAGGCGACGGTTCTGAGGGCAGCGGACCTGCTGGCTTTATAATAGGGAGACTATAAAGAGGGTGGCACGGGAGGTACTCGCGATCGGGAGATGACCTCTAACACCCTCCGCAAGAACTTCTTGCCATCCGAGGATAACAAATGACTAGAAAGTGGTAAGCATCTCCACTGTATTGTTGATATATGACCCTGCCTGCCCTTCGAGCATATCGCCTAGCAGCACTAAAAGCTCATCGGCGATCGGGCTTGGAAGGGCAAAATCGCCACCTGGAAGGACGCTACCTCGAGTGTCGCATAACGACGTCACAAACAACGTCAAGAATAACTTTCCGCGTCCCGGGTGAATGCTTGCATTCCTTCCAGTCGGATGTGATAGTTTTGAGAGTGGCAACGTATAATGGATAGCGAGGCCGATTCGACGGAGATGTGGAAAAATATTTCTCGAGGGCGGGGAAGAAAAGTTCGACAGTAAGCCCGAGTCCACCCCCATCGCGTAAGTCTTGCAAACGAGCGAGTTGCCTTTCCATTGGGCGTCTGGTTGACTGCGGCCTAACGTCAACCTTCTCTAAGGCTTTCTGGACAGTGGGGACCTTTGTATCATGATGCGGCAACATGTCGGTGTATCCATTGCCCCGGTCGAGTATAAGGAAATATAAGCATCGAAGTTGACGATATGGGAAACCCGATTGGGGTTTGATAAGGGCTGTGAAGAACTCAACAGCTTCGCTGGGGGAGTCAGGGAGGTCTTGAAGAGGGTCATCAAAACTAATACAAGGTAATCGGCAAGTCAATTCATGAGTGGCGCGATTGATTTCACAGTTTTCACTGTAGAGAATTGAGACTCTCGTCGAGGTATGTCGCGTCACCATGTTCAATAACATTAATGAACTTCCGCATACGCACTTCCTTTTTCGTCAACTACCATCTGCTTAAAGGGAAAAACGCCTGGTTTCCTCGCGACTCCCCCAGCTTTCCGTAGTTCTAGTTACTGCCGTCTTAAAAAATAACATGTCCACCCATGACACCCAGATGGGGCCACCAGACCCCATCGACCCACAGCCACCCGCAGCCGGAAATCCGGTCAACATGGACACTGGCAGTGACTTGACCTCTCCTGAGGACGCGGTCCGCCATCTTCATCTTCTACATAAAATATTTGACAGAGGCCGTCCACCTCTTGCATACCCAAAGGGATGCTTTATAATTGACAGAGACGACATAGACGAAGAGAAGGTCGAAGAGACCGCAACTGACATCCTCATTCACTACCACGCCATTGCAGCACTCCTTGAAAATGGCATTGGCACGACAGAATGCGCCTTGTCCAATGACGCCTGGCTGCGTCTACATAATGATATCTTCATTCGCATGATACACGGTATAGTTCGCTCCTTTGCGAACAACCCTAGCGCGGATCTATGCACCACACTCCTACCCAGCGAGCTTGCCACTCTAGCCAAGCTGCACGACAACGTCAGGACTGTCGCCACAGCCTTCACATCCTTCCCCATCAACAAAAACCAGTGTGATAAGTGCCTGCGTAATGTTGAGGACCCCGTTGTCTCCAAACAAGAGATACTTGGGGTTATTCACTCCACTAACTGCTCTAGACAGGCACTCAAGGACCACCTGTGGGAAATATCACTCCAACAGGTCCAAGAGGAAATCCGAACCAAAGCCCAACAAGAATACCAATCCCGCATTACTGCAGCTGAGGCCGAGGTTAGCGCCAAAGTAGAACTCTTCCGCCGGGAGAAGGAAGCAGAGCTCCGCGCCCACGCGCACGAGTACTTCATCGTCCGCCAACGGGATATGCTAGACACTGTTGACCTCACAGTCCGACACAATGAAGAGAACCTGCTCTCCCAACGCCGAGGAGACACACACCCACCACTACCCGACCCGCCTCCCATCCCCGCAACCATCGCTCAGCCACTGGAAAGGGGCCTCGACGAACCATCAAATGATAATACCGGCTCCAGCGCCTCAACCCCCCGACCGAGCCCGTCCCAGCTCATCCCGCAGGAGGACCGGATCGACTCAGTCATTGCGCAACTCAAGGACTCATTCATCACCCAGATGAACGTCCTCGCCTCCACCTTAGTGTCCGCCTCAGACGCAAAAATCAACCAACTGGCAGCCAGCCTCAACTACCAGCTGACACGCATCGAAGGCAAAACGCCACAGTCTGATGCCGCGGCAGCCGCAGGGGGCGGTTTCGTCACTGCCAGACAAGCAGCTTTCATCCATACCTGTGCTGCTGATAACACAACTGACCACCAAGTCTCACAGACACCTGCCCACACAACCCAATCAAACCCCTCTCCAACCGCACCCCCCGCCTGGGGCAACCCACCAGCCTCCCAGGACGACAAACTAGAGTACCTCGACCCAGAGGAGGCCATGCAATCACGCGAAGACTTCCTGCATGAACACGATGCTCACATGGCCGCCTACGAAGCCCGCGTCCGCGAGGAAGTCGACGCAGAAATGCGTGCACTTCCCCCCGCTATGACGCAGGATGCATCTAACTCCCAGAACTCCATACAGCAGCAAGCAGGCCCATCGAGACCCTCTTATGCCGCTGCCACCGCCCCCAGAGCCGCTGCCTCGAACCCCTGGCAAACGGTCCCGAGCCGCAGAAGCCACGGAAAACGCGGCAAGGCGAAAGCATCCCCTGCTAACACCCAGAACCCAGGCCCTGCACAGGCCCACAGCAGCCCTCCAACCCAAACGACAGCACCAACAGCAGTGCCCCGCCCTGCTCCCAGACCGGAGACCTTACGTACGGAGATAACTGTCCAACGCCCCCCTGGAGGGATTGTGACAAGTCTCACAGACACCTCACTCATCTGTAGGCGAGTGGTCGCCGCTCTTCACAGCGCCAAGTCAAACCTCCCGCTCCTGTCAGGACGATGGGCCACCCACACGCATAACTACATCTATACTTTTGCTGGCGACATCCCTTTTGCACGCATCACCCAAGTCGCCCACATCTTACTCCAACCTTTCCCCCACGGCGTCCTCACTCCGTGCTCAGGATGGTCCCACGTCATCTTCCATGGCACCCCAGTCTCCGACCCAGACTGCGACGCCATGTACACAGAAGACCAGCTCCTAGAGGAGGTCAAGCGCAACCCCATCCGTGCCAAACTCCACTTCATCCTTCCTCCTGCCTGGGTGCGCCGCACGGATCAAATAACCAGCGGCAGCTCCTTGGTCTCCTTCGCCTTCGTGGATCACAATGGGGAGATCACTCGGGCCATGAAGAACACCCACCTCGCAATGTTTGGCAAGCCAATAACCTTCCGCAAATGGGTCTCCTGACCACCGCTATCACAATGCGGACGCTGCCACAAGCTAGGGCACATCGCCAACCGCTGCCCAATGCCCTGGGACGCAGTCAAATGCTACCAGTGCGGCAAGGGCCACCTTGCAAGGGACCACGCCCTCCTCTGCCCGCGCCACTCCTCCCACAAAACCCACGGTTCTTGCGACTGCAAACCGCGGTGCCTAAACTGCAACGAAAAGGGCCATTCCACCCTAGACATTTCCTGCAAAGCTCGGCTTGCTTACCGCATCCCCGCGCGCGACGCCATCGACGACGACGCTTCCCCATGAATAGTACAAACCTGCTATGGATCAACACCCACTGCAGTAACGCAAGACTGCACGCAATCCTCAATTCCAATAAAGACGCCGACCTAATCATGGTCCAAGAACCATGGTACAATACTATAAGCACGACACGCTCAGACACTAACCCGGAAGGGGAAAACGTCATGGGCACCGTCGCTAACCCCCTCTGGGAGACCTTTCTCCCTCGCTCCCAACCTGGGGAGCGGTGCAAAGTCACTGCTTTCCGCCGCATCTCCTCCACCTCCTTCACTGTCACCAACAGAATCGACCTCGCCTCAAACTACCACACACTAACTTTAGACGTCCACACAGGATTAGAATCGTTCCACGTATACAATGTATACCACGACGCTCACTCCAATGACGCGGAAGACAATGATGACCAACCAAGCCGGGAAACCCGCCGCCGCTCCCTGGCGTACATAACGGGCATTGAACTAGACCCCATGATCCCCACGGTGATCGGGGGCAACTTCAACACTCACGCCCGGGCCTGGTCACCCCCGGAAATCTGACAATCCCCGTGGGTGATCGACCTAGAGGAGTGGGCAATCTCCCAGGCCCTCGACCTACTGAACCCGCCGGGCGTCCCAACCCGCCGTGGCGACAGGCGCCAACGAGACACTACCATCGACCTGATCTGGGTCAATGAAGCCGCGGCGCTGGAGGATACCTTCCACGACCTGGATATCAGCTTTGCCTCTTCCTTGGGCTCAGACCATGCGGCAATTGGGCTGTCTTTCTTCCATGTACAGGCAGACCTGCCAGCCCCCACCCCTCTACTCCCACCCTACATCATCCAGGACATGGCTCGCGAACGCTGGGTGGCGCTTTTCCGCACCTCCGCCCGCGCTCCGATCCTCCATGCCAACCTGAATGACATTGAAGCGGAAGTCGCTAGACTCATTCAGTGCATAGAAACCACCTCAGCCTCGATATTCGAACCCAGAAAGGAGTACTCCCCGAGGGCAGCCAGGTGGTGGAACGATGAGTGTCAAACCGCGGTCACCAACCTCCGCAACGCCCACTCAGATGACACCCGCTGCATGGCTGACAAGAACCTCCAAACGGTAATCCGCAAAGCGAAGCGAGAGTGGGCAAACAACCTCCTACACGGCGCCACCACGACAACTTTATGGAAAGCAACGCAGTGGCGTCATGGACGGCGCCAGCGCACCATCCCAGCACTGACAACGGAGGTTGGGCTCTCAAACAACACCGCTGACATGACAGCTGCCCTCAGCAGGCGGTTCTTTAACAACGAACCGCCAGTTGTTCCCATCTCCTTCGCCGACGACCCCACTCCACTGCCCCAGAGGGACTTCCACCCAATCATGAGCGTGGAGATTAGTGTTTTGAAGTCCAGTCCATAGGACCGGAAAAAGACCGGAACCGGACCGGACTGGACCGGTGGCAACCGGACTTTCGGTTGCGGTTGCACAGGATTTCAAAATGCCCCGGTTGCGGTCCATCCTCAAATTTGGATGCCAATAGACCACCTAAAAACCGACCGCAACCAGTCTTAGACTGGACTTTTGGTTGCAGCACGGCTACGAAAATCTCATATATACTTACTGTAGCATAGGACACTATTTTGTGATGCGACGTTGGTGCCTTAAGCCCACTAGCACCAGGTTGTGTAATCATATCAATACTAGTAGCTAAACAGTGTACCAAGTCCGAAAATTCTCAGCTGATCTCTCATGCGGGTTCACTCATGAAACAAAAAACATCCTCATCACAGTGCTGCAAACCCCCCACAAAGAAAACGAAAACCAAACATATAAAGAAAAGCCGTAAACGACAGCCATCTACAGAAAGTGATGATAACGAGTCCTCAGATGACCACCAGCCATGCCAGAAGAGGTCGAAACGAACTGAGGAGGAAGTTACAGACGAAGGACCAGAGGGTTCTATTCCTGAAGTAATTGATGTCCCTAGCAGTGAAGAGGTTTGCATTACATCTTCGCACAAAAAATTTCGAACTAACTCACATGGTGATAGGACAGTGACTTGGCGCAACGGCACCATGCAACCATCCCATCAGCACACACCATGAAAGGTGACTCAACCAAGGATCTCTTGTTGATCTTCTCCGAACGCGTCACGGTGAAGTTCAAAAAAAAAAATGGGAGTGTCGAGTCATTTATAGGAAGATGGTGTACCTTGTGCCGGTGAGTATCCTGTTGTGTACTCAGCAAATAAAGCACTAACCAAGTGCCATGACAGTGGGAACGAAGACCTGATTAGACAGGAGGGGACACAGAAAGCCTTCCTAAAGGGGAGTAATTCGTCATGTCGTCAGCATATCCGGCAACATTGGGAGGTATACAAGAAAAAATGTGAGGAAGCTAACATACCAATTCATCACTGGGCCATCCCACGAGACATCTGGACCAAAATGGAGGAAGAGAAAGGAAAGAAGGGAAAGAACGGGAGACAGGCGCAGTTGACGCTCGATAATGTGATTGAGAAGGTGAAGGGGCCCCGTGAATTCACTCGGGAAGGTGTCCTGCATGCTGTGGCCCAGCTTATCGCATGCGATGATCAGGTGGGTGCTTTAATTGTCTGAGTCAACAACGCACTGAAATCTGTCTTGAAGTCGCTAGCGGTAGCTGATAAGGCAATGTTCCGGAACTGTTTAGTTGCAATGAGACCAAAAACGACCGTCAAAGATTTGCCAAGCACATATGATGTTACAATGTACATTCATAACCAATTTGTGGAGAGGTTGCAGGAGCTGAAAAAAGATATTCTTGTAAGTCAATGAGCTGAAAGGTAATGTGAGAAAACTCATAAAGACGTACTAGGCTGCACCTGGGAAAATTTCCTGTACCGCAGACGGGTGGTCGGCAGACACCACCAAGGCTGCGTTCCTTGGAATGACAGCACACTGGATTGAAGTCAAGAACGGGAAGTGGAAAATGAGAGCTGAAGTTGTCGGGTTTAGAGCAGTGTCAGGGGATCACGGGGGAAGTAATCTTGGGCGGTACTTCATGGGATTGTGTGACCGCATTGGGATCTGTAACAAGGACGGATCAAAGGTTTGTTCACATTGTGATTTCAGTCGATTTGACGAACAAATAATACTCACAGCTTCATACAATAACGCTTGACAACACCTCAAGCAACACCACAATCTGTACTACCATTGAGGCGCTGCATGATCGTCGCAACCTCTCATGGAGTGCTCATGAAAATCAGCTTCTGTGAGTTCGAGTTCTCTCTATTCTACTTGTTTCAAACTGATTGGTTGTAATGGCAGGTGCCTTGGGCATGTCGTGAATCTGGCCACTGTCGATGTAATGTCTCATATTACCAAGATCGCAGCCGTAGAAACAACCACAGCCATATGGGAATATGACCCCGAGTTACCCACAAACCGTGTACTTGGCGGGTCTCTGGATGTCATCGCAGCCGTTCGTACCCTCGCAATCAAGGTCAGCCACCAGTAGTTTCCCAAGCTGGCTTGTTCTGACACAGCTTTCAGATTCAGTCATCAGGGCAACGTATCGAATATTTCAATCGGCTACAGATTGAGTGCGGAATCACCAACCCACTCAAGATTCCACTTCACAGCAACATTCGATGGGGTTCCACACACTCTATGCTTGATCGTGCATATTACCTTCGCCAAGTGAGTCCACTGTGACCTCAGCAACTTGAACACCACTTTGACAACCCTACAGCCCATCACCCTGTTCATCTCATCTGCTGACGCAAGGTTTGGTTGCATCACAACCATTCGACGTGATGGACGCGTGGTCAAGCACATCCCCTGGTCCGCATTCAAATTTTCGGAAGCTGACTGGACCCGAGTGAGGGATGCAATGGCCATTCTAGCGGTACGTGAGGCTACACCATCCACCCCTGCTGTTATTAAGCCTGCCTGCCAGGACTCAAACTCCATCCAACAATATTTTTCACCTGAGCAGCAACCAACATTGTGGCGTGCCCTGCCTGCGATCGAGGAACTACAGACAGCTTGGGAAGCCAAGAGTGACAACCGCACCTACACGCTGTACAGATCAGCAATTTCCGATGGCTTGAAGAAGCTTCAAAAGTACTATTCATGATTTGATGAAAAGCCAAACTTCGTTCTCGCGCTTGGTAAGCCCATGCTCATTCATTCGTCATTCTATCCTAATTTGTCCATATTTTGGAGTCCTTCATCCATACTACAAGCTAACCTATATTGAGCTGGCATGGGGGGGCGAGAAAGAGCAGGAGGAGGAGAGGGCAGCAGGAAATCAGTATGCGAAAAATTGGCAAGATGAGGCACGGCAAATTGTCGAAGAAACAGTACGCGCCATGTTTCCAATATCATGTCCTTGAGTTCTACTAAATTCTGGGCCTCTTATAGATGGAAAAGTACTGGAAGACACGACCGCGAGCACCTCCTGTGGTGGCAACACCATCTACTGCATCTCAGCCTGATGGTACCCGGACGGGCTCATTCTTGTCCGAGTACGACCTCCACCGCCAACGATTGCTAACTTGTGAAGAAGATGGAGGATGGGCCGCAGAGCTACGACGCTACCTGAAAGACATCCCTGCAGATGTTAACAAGGAGACCAATATTGTCGAGTGGTGGCAGGTTTGTATATTATTCTAATCACTTGATGGCACACGCTGATTGACCCTAGAACCATTCCCAACTCTACCCAACGTTGGCACGGATTGCGCTTGACACGCTGCCCTGTCAAGCCTCATCTGTACCTTGTGAACACCTGTTCTCTGCGAGCAAGCAAACTGCTGATGAACGCCGTTCACGTTTGGGTGCTGAGAGGTTTGAGGAACTTCAAATCATGAAGTTCGCATGGCGAAACAATATCCCGGATCTGGCTGCTTGGAATTCAGCAGAGACGGAAGAGGTTAACAATCAATATGATGATCTTTTACTTGCAGATGAGATGAATGATGAGTATGACAAGGGTGAGGACGAAATGGTAGTAGATTTCCCGTAGCGTTACAACTCAAGCTCCATAGAGATAAATCACCGTGACAGCACTCCCCACTTGCCAATTCTCAGAGGGAGCACACTAAATGAACAAACCAATTGAAGCCAGTAGTTGTCTCTAGCATTCGGCATGGATTTGTTAAGTTTGAGTCGGACAGACTTAAAGACTTAGTGACGCGGGTAGGGCTGCGTACTGTTTCACGAGCTAACTTCACGCGGTAAACTTCATGCGGTAGCTGGGACTGCACACAATCGCCTCAATCCTTCGCCTTCTCTCCATCCGCCAGTTCAAACCTGTGAGCGCCCTCCTCATCGATATACTCTCAAAATTCACAGCCACAGAATTACTGTCTTACAACGACTTGTTTGGGTTCGCGGATAGACATCGTCCTCACACAGTCACACTCGTCTGCATCGGCTTCTTCTTTCGCGACAACCAGCTCATCTCCTTGTTTAGGTTCGCAGATAGACATCGTCCTCACACAGTCACACTCGTCCGCACCGGCTTCTTCTTCGGCGACAACCAGCTCATTTCCATAAACCTTACGAAGCGGACGAGTTTGTCGAGAAGGGCGGTCAGTAGCTGGGACCGCAATCGCCTCAAAGTATACCGTGGCCTTCGCCCTCTCTCCATCCGCTGTTCAGACCTGTGAGCGCCCTCCTTGTCGATACACTCTCAACATTCACAGCCACAGAATTACTGTCTTACAACGACTTTGTGTTGTTCTCAGTCTTTTCAGGTGCGTACGCAGTGGACATGGGTTTATTAATGTATCAGCCCAGGCCTACAGTGCTGTGCGTGCCGCCGGTATCGTCATCGCCGTCACGCAAGCACCATCATCACCGTTGCGCCAGGACCGTCGTCCTCGTCACGCCAGGACCATCTTCCCCGTCACGCTACCCCCACCGCAACCATGCCAGCACCACCATCGCACAGCGCCAGGACTGTCATCGCCTCGTACCCACACCGTCACTTCCCCGCGGCAGCACCATCACCTCCCTGCGGTGGCAGCACTGTCACCTCCCCACATCCCCTCGCACCCACACCGTCACCTCCCCGCGGCAGCACCGTCACCTCCCCGCGGCAGCACCGTCATCGCCTCCCACCGGCACCGGCACCTCCCCACGCCAGGACCGTCACTTCCCGTGCCCCGCCAGGACCGCCATCGCCCTGCGATAGGACCGTCATCGCCACTGCCCCGCGGCAGCACTGTCACCTCCCCGTGGCAGCATTATCACCTCCCCACGCAAGCACCGCCATCGCCAGCGCCGTCACTGCCGCGGCACCAGCCCGT
>QLOS01001733.1:0-24744 GCA_003313725.1 Russula sp. MG48 | reverse complement strand
GGAACGTCTACAGGCCCCGGCACCCCTCTCTGTATCATGATAGTGTGGGCTTTCAAGCTGCGCGGGGGAAGTACTATTTGTATGGGATGAAAGGTGTGAGGTATGGGTGCGGCCAGAGCTTTCTGCTCCTTCTACATTCGTCTTATATGTGAAATCCTTCTTCTCCTCACACTCTATTTCCCATCTACATGATATCATAATTTTCGTCGCGTTTCCTAAACCTGGCTCTTAGTACCTGATACCCCACGTCCAAGTGCGCAGACAGCATAGGCACGTTTTAACACCCTCGATCCTAGCTTGCCCACTTCGGGCCTCTTAGCTTAATTCCAGAGGAAGAAATCAATAAGCATGCCATCCACTATGCCCCGCGACCATCCATGTGTAAAGCCACGGCAACCCGCTCAACGCCGATGCTCAACCCAGCGCGGATGGCAATTTCTTCGCGTACGTCGCTCGCAAACTCCTCTTGGCCTTGAGCAGCAGACAAACACGGACGCGTGAGAGCAGTCTTAAAAGGTGCAGCGCCCGAAGCACGCAATTGTCCCCTGAACGTAGTGGGGATTCCCGACGACACATGGGCAGAGCAGGTGTGAATCAGTCTCCGACGATTAGGAGAATGAAACCCAGGTTTCCAAATACAGGAGTTGTCAGAAGAAGACGGTAACATGGATGAGGGAGCTGGCGCAGGCACGGGGTCATGAGCAGGTACGACAGAGAAGGATGGAGCGCGACAGATTTCGAGAGTCCTTCGAACCAGTACTCATCGTGAAAGGTAGTGTGCATGGGCTTCTGGAAGCGTTTGCTGGTGTGGATGGGGCGGACATCGTGGACGACGGGCGAGGCAGTAAGACGGAGAACGATATCTGATATCGTTATGTCACGTCCGGCCTTGTTTTCTTAAGCCACGATCTAAACAACCACCGGCAGATGGTGGTGTGGGAAAAATCTAGTCCTGTCTGTGTCAGTGCTACGGTAAGCCACTAATTGCTTCCTGAAAGGCGTCAGCACGGAGTGGGGGGAGGTGGCGACAACGACGACGAACTGGGAGCTCATCGAAGAGCGAGGGCCACGTCGTCAGCGAGCGCGAGCTCAGATCAGACCAAGCACTGGCAGATGTTTCTATCGTGACTTTTTTTTTTTGAAATCAGGATTTATATCCCGCAACGTGTAACTAAGACAAAGACGCGGCCCCCGTGCACTACGAGATTGGGAAGGGCGGTGGAGGGCATGTGGAGAGGTATTTTAAACAATGGTCTCGACGTGTCTTGGAAGTGGGGGTAGAATGTTTTTTTAAAGGAATGCGTTTAAGAGGGGGGCAAGTTCTAAAACATAGCGCCTCGCGCAGGGCTCGCCTGCAGAAGTGGGGACCAAGTCACCCTGGTTCCCACACCCTTCTCGGTCGTGCGCATGCCTGCGTCTCCTTAGGGAATTTGAGCATGGCAGCACCTCCTTGTAGGGTGCCCAGTAGCTTGGGGTGGGAGTAGTCGTGGTCGATGGGGTAGAGGTGCTCCCGCCGTGCCGCTGCGTTTTTTTTTTTTTTTTTTTTTTTTGAGTCAGCATTTGTATTCCGCAACATACACAAAGGTAAAGACGCGGTCCCGGGTCGGGCTGGTTTTGAACTAAAGACAGGGTGGGCTGTTACTGGCTAGCGTTGTCTAGCGCGTGTTACGGAGAAAATTGAAGGTAGGAGGAGGGGTTGTAAACAACGAGAACCGGGCTGGTTTCAACCAGACCCTCGCAGCGACTCGCACTCAGAAAAGGTGGGAAAAAGGAGGGGCGGCCAGGGTCTATCCTGGGTCCCTTAATGGGTGGGGCCTAAAGCAGGCCTTGGTGTCTTCTAGGAAACGGAGCAGCGCGTTGGTGCGGATGGCACTCTGAAGCACTCCATCCAGCCGCTTGATCGGGCGACCGGTTTGGTCGTCGAAATCAAAGCGCGGTGTGGCCATGCACGCCGCGTTGTAGCGAGGACAGTCAAACACTACATGGTTGACCATCTGCGGGTCGAAGCCGCATTCGCACACAGAGGAAATGGCACGCTCTGCGTGGAAGCGCTGTGAATATTGGCTGGTGAAAGCGTGTCCTGTTAGGAAACGGAAAAGAGTCGACTCAGCTGCTCTGGTCGGCTTTTTGTTCGGCTTGGCCTTGGCGATCGCTCTGAGGCCTTGGCTTAGTCTGCCATCAGGGGGTCCCCTTAGGACCTCGGTGTAAGCGTGGGAGGTGCACTCAGAGGCATGCCACTTTTCGGCCCATGCTGAAATGGCTGCTTGTTGTGAGGTGGCGCGGACCACGTCGATGGACGTTGTGTTGGTGAAGTTTGGGGGCGGGGGAGCTGCTGCAAAGAACTTTGCAAGGGCGCACCCTTGCGTGAAGCCTGGGGGTTGGCATATAGCCAGGGCCCAGCGGACGGTGATCTTCAGCCTGTGGAAGGTAGAGAGTAGTTGGTCAGCGATGTTCCTGAAGGAAAAAGACCCTAAGGACTTCTCTTGCGAGGGTCCAACCTAGGCGCCCGGCCCCCTTAACTCTATCAGGGACTGGCTACCTTGGCGGGCAAGCTTCAACTTAAGCTGCCAGGGGTCTTATTCCCCTGGCAACCGACTGAGGAGTTAGGTCGTTCGAGCCAGGGTAGGGGGACTGCCCCATCCTGCTATGGTCTGGGGGGACAATTCCCCTTTCCCGTCCCCGGGCACCTGCTTTGCTTTTGCCCAAAGGCATGGGTTAAGCCCTGCAGATTCGCAATGGTGTCCCAGGTCTCAGCCTTGCCATACTTGACCAGGGGGGGGGAACCCTGGAGTCCATGATGACTAACCAACCCTAGGTCCGAAGATTTCTCTAGGGTGCCAGGTGGCCTGTCCGTCCATCTCCCACAGTGCCCCTCTGAGGGTCGGTCAGCTGGTTTTTATTTCCTTCAATTCCTGGTCTTATCCAATCCCTTATCTTTAGCCAATCTTGGCAGACCCTTGCCAGGGCTATGGCTTGTAAAGCCATTATTAGGGGAGGGGGGGGATCGAAACAGCAGCAGGGTGTGGCTTTACCCCCTTTATCAAGCTATCCCCGCTGTGCCACCCCGCCCCCTCGCCGTGCCGCTGCGTGCAGCGGGTTCTACCGTGTTCAAGTTTTGTCCGGCCCGGCAGTCACATGCAACCTCGCATCATCCCGTCCCGTGACTTCGACGCGCTTCGTGATGGGTCAGTGGTACTACTGGTCCGCCGTCTTGCAACACGGCTCCTTGCCATGAGTAAGGATCGCCCATCCTCTACAAACGCATCTACTGACCTCTGGTCCGGACTCTAGGGTGTTTACAAGGGGTACACTACTACGACTTGCAACCAATATCTTCTCGACGCGCATTTACAGTGTTTGGATATTCCGAGTACAAGGGGAAACAGAAAGAAATTTTCGAGGCGGCGATCAAGGGTATGCGCGCAGCGTCTTAGGACCCAACTGGCATTTGCTGGAGTTCTGTTTCTGCAGGAGCGGACGTTCTTGTTGTGGCACCCACGGAGATGGGAAAGGTGAGTCCTGTCACGTTGGAATAGGGAAGGAGGTCGGAGGTCACATGATGAGGAAGTCACGGGACAAGTAGTACATATAGCGGATCATGTGCGTAGAGTAACCTTGGTTGAACCCATCGACGAGTCCTTGGGGGTGCAACCCCTCTCTCCAACGTCTACTTTCCTATTACCGCCTTCAGACCTTACTAGAGCATCTGCCTTCAAGCCCCGCGATCGCACAAGATGTTTGTATCCCCCTCCCCATTTACGTCTTCGAAAAATGCTGAATCTATTCTAGTCTGGAATCACCATCGTTGTCTCCCCTTTATTAGGTTGACTCGCCCTGTTTGCTTAGCTGTTATTCTGGTTGCTAACGGTCATCGATGGAAGCCCTCATGAAGAATCGTGAATCCTTTTTTTTTGTCTTTCCTGCAACATCTGATCGGAGTTGATGACAGAGATCGCGCGGTTGCGCCACGTTGCTTCTTTGACCTCGGAAACCTTGAGGACCGAGAAATCCCAGGTGAACCCGCTCCCAAACGACTCCGGCGCGGGATTGTGACTCGTCTCTGGGATTTAGATCATCAACGAGATTTCTACGCCTGCCCGATGAACAGGCTTCTCTACAGTCAGTCCCTACTATTCAACAGGTTGGGACGCCCTGCAACAACTCATTTTTCCAGTTACACCCGAGAAACTGTGTTCCCCAGATTTCATGAAGCTTCTGGGGCACTTGTACTACCGTGGAGAGCTCAACCGTCTCGTTGTCGACGAGGTGTGTTTGACACATGTTCACGTTCCTGCGTCAGACTAACTCTATCAGGCACACGTATATCCGTACGTGGCAGATCTCTTCATGGTACAGCGCACTGAGCTTTGTATTTAGGAATGGGGGCATGACTTTCGTGAAGAGTATCGACGGTTAGGACAGATTCGGCAAAAGTATCCCAATGTGCCCGTCATGGCCCTGACAGCAAGCGCCACGCCGTTGTATGCTCGCACCGGTCATTCTTACCATTGCAGAGTTTTTGACAGTAGGTGTTTTAGATGATGCTTTGGGGGAGCCTCCTATAGACTTGACAGATCGTGACGAGAAAGGTTTCCCTTGTGGGTGGGACTTTCACTCCCAGGACTGGAGTAGTCTTAAATTGTCTTCACTTCCCCTCCTAGCTTCTCCCATCAACCTTTCAGACGATGAAATAGACCTGGACGTGTCACTCTCTCGAAATGTTCCGGTGGGTTTTCTGCCCTGTGAAACAACATAGAATTAATTGCCTCTTTCCTAGAGGAAGGACAGGATCGCAACTTACAGGGACATCCTGCTCGCTCTGTGCAAAGGATTTATGCACAGCACCGGTCAAGACGATGCGTGGCATGAAAACCACGCGAAACGGTCAGACTAGGAGACAAGGTAGGTCCAGGGTAGAAGAATCCAGCTCTCAGTTATCATGTTGTTTGTCCTTTGCTGATCTTGAACGACGCTGTAGGGCCTATGTGTTATCATTAGCAGCCAAGGAACTGGAATCCGCGGTCTATTGCATGAGTGTCAGTCAAGCGAGATATGGAACACGGTTTAAAAGTGCAGTCAAGTGTATCAGGCGTTTGGCGAGAGAGGGAGCGTGGACATCAGGGCAGGACACTGGCCCTGCGTACGAGGATGAGTGGGATGTCATTGGGATTTTGAGACGGGCAGGACTGAGCGCCAGGGGTAAGGCGGAGACGTAGTAGCGGTAGTAGTAGTAGATGGGGGCGAGGGACTCTGAGTATGTGGGGTGCGTTGGGCAAAGAAGCGATGTTACTACCCTCGGAGAAAGACGAATAGCGCGATTCGAGATTGTACGGTTTTATCACCTACCTCATCGAGGTTATTGGTCTCACAGCGACAACAAATATGCCAGTGCTCTAGTGTTTTGTCCCTGTGTCAGAGGGCCGTCTCCCCATTCAATCATAGCGGCAGCGATAGAAGTCCGCAATGAGAGCGTTAAGTTGTGCAAATGGGGTGAAAGTGATGTGATATGTATTTACCAGTACAATACTACTGTACAGTACAGTACAGCTTGAACCATCAGTCCTCATAATTAAATACTGCAGATCGACCATCACCGTCATCTATCATGTGGCAACAACTAGCAAGCGAGCAAGTTTATCAAGGTAAAACCTTACTCTGCTCTGTCAGCGCGATAACATTCCACCAACATATGGCTTTCTGTGCCTCGCCGCTGCATCACCGTTATCGACCAGAGATGAATTACAGCAGCTGGATGTCGTCATCCTAATAAAACCATAAGGGATGGTGGCTGCGGGCTGACCTGGTTCCCAAAACAGCGGTAACGTCCACAGGAGATGGTTTCGCATACTTCTCGCATGATATTGTCCGGGCATCCCGAAAAGAGGGAGAGCAATTATTAGGTTTTGGTTGGTATGCGGTGCATGGGCTGGAACATGGAACATCATAGAAGGCGAGAAACATTCCCAACTCACAGATACTATAGGAGAGCGGTCGAGAACTTGATCCTATCTGAGTGCTGCGGCACAGAGCGTAGAAATAGAACTAGCGTAGAATGAATTATGAGCCAGCCCAAATCATGCAGGTCATGTCGTCATAGGTAGAGTTTTCAAGCTAAAACGATAGTCTGGAATCTTCAGGTCTCGAGCTCTGGACGGGGGACTCATGGGAGAAGACGTTGGTGGTATGGCCTCGACCACCATAGAATCAGAATTCGAAGAACCGGAGGGGGAGAAATACGGTGTGTAGATAGCACGTCGTCCGGGGGTTATCAAAGTGACTTGGAACTAGGACAGAAGGACGCTTAGAACTCTGGAAGATGATAACTTTCCATTGTCCGATGGATGCGTTCTTGCTTCTGTCCAGACCTACCGCCTAGTCGCCAACCGGCAATTTTCGTGGATAGAAGTGAAGTGCGCACGACGAGCGCTCGCGCGAGTTCAAAGGAATAAAACAGAAATGTCCTAGTCGAGCTGAGACGGACAGGACGGCAGGCCGAGAAGTAAAAGAGCTCGGCGGCGGCCGGATGCGGCAAGGGCGTCGATCGAGGAGGCGACTGAGACCGAGGCCAAGGCGGAGAGAGTGACGGAGGAGACGGCGGGGGAAAGCAAGAGTGAATCAAGTCGTTCGACCAAGAGCACACGTCAGCACAGTAGCCTAACCTGATGCGTCGAGAATCGAAGAGCCTGAAACGAAGAGAGAGGCAAAAGGGGGATCACCCACACATGTTCGAGAGCAGAAGGCGAGTCTATAAAATTGAACTGGCCTTCTAGCGGGGCACTTACCACAGCTTATATACATATGGGCGCGTCAATATTGTCCACGGTTCAGCTGGCAGTAAGGTTTGAGAAACATATGGAGGGAGAGGAGTAGGGTTGGTAGTGTAGGGAATGAATTTGGCTTGTTGAATTTAGCTTGTCAGCAAAAATAGTGATGTGGAAGTGGTTGGCGAAGCAAGGTCAATAATGGAATAATGGAAACGTACGGCGTCTCTCAAAGTGCAATAGCGTTCAAGACAAAAACGAACGATGAAATCTTCAGGGCAATATATCACAGCATTTCGATATCAACAACGAAAGGCTGGAAACTGAGACAAATACAAGACATCGAAACGAGACAGCACATCGAGATAAAGAACGGTTCGGAAGGAGGAGCGGGGATGGAGAGTGTGAATTGCGATACATGAACGTGACGCGGACGACAAAGGCTGGAGATGACGGTTACGGAGTCGACACGCTCGGGAAACCCGAACCTAGACCTTATATCTCTAAGTTAGCTACGCGTTCTATGGAAATCGGATTTTACTGACTCAGCTTAGCTTGGAGATTACGAGAGCACACACGTCGTAACCTATGCTGTCCGTCTAATTTTTGCTGAGCTCCGTTGGCAAGCCTATTGGACAAAGTTAGCTGCACTTCCATACCCCCATGTCAGGCACAAGTTGACGTACCGAGTTTCGGGTTCGCAGTTATCCATAGACACGAAGAGATCGCGGCCATCGAGGCTATATTCGAATTTCCCGACAAGCCCAAGGAGGCTGCGATAGGGTCGAGTTTTTTGTCCGAAGACAGCGTATAGGCTACGAAGGTTTCGGGCAACCTCGCCGAAATCCATCAAGACCGTCCTCCCGTGCTCGTCGACACCGAAATTGGAGTCGTTCATGTCGGACTGGGTGAACATGAGGCGTTCACCTGAAACACTGACCAGAGACATCCCCCGCCGGGCTGTGACCGAGAGCAAGCCGTACGCCTGGCCCAGATTACATGTTAGCGGTGGTGGACCCTCGAGAAAATAAAGCACGGACGCACTGTCTCCATATACTGATCCAGCTTCTTGACGTCCAGGGAATCGAAAGGCGCTTTGGAGTCCTTGAAGAAGTTGTGGCGGATGCGACCGCCCCCTACGGGACCTAACGCGTGGTTGGAAGGAAGTGGAACCTCCGACAGCCATTTCATGGCTTTTTGGATCCTCGCGGCGAGGTCTGGAGGGGATTCCTGGAGCTTGATGCCTTCCATGACCAAGTACATGGTCCTCTGGTCGACAAAGTGGTGTACGATTTTGGCAACACGTGGCGCATCTGGCGTCTTAGACTGCTGTGCATAGGTGAAGATATATTCTTGAGTTGCGAGCTCGGGCTCAAGATCCCTCCGGCTGCCATACTTCACGAAGTAATCCGTCCCGATGTGTACGCAGGCTCGGTAGTTATCATTCTGCGAGTTTGTTCCTTGTGCTTTGTGCACGCGGCTATAACGGTGGTCTGCAAGTCTTGGCTCATTGCGAGGTGTCTGGGCTGGTGCGACGTAAGGAAGAATAAGGAGGGGCTGCAAATTGAGACGCATGAGTGGATTAGGACGCAACGAAACCACAGCACAATACCTAGGTCGAAGGGATGAGAAAGGGCAGGAGGGCACAAATGTACGGTACGTACGTGGCAGAGGATCTGAGGAGATTTGGTCGAAGGAGACAGGTGAGCACGACGACGAGGACGACGCCCTATGCACAGAGAGTTCAATGAATAAGGATAGGAGTGCTCAAAGACTGCCAGGGATGAAGACGAAACAGGGGTGCGAATGGATGCTTTTGGACTGACAAGTAGTAAGCGGGCACCGGGCCGGGAGCGGTGAGCGGTGATTCCAAAATGGAGAAGCAAGTCACCACAAGCCACCGCAGACGAACTTGTCACCTCCGATGACCCTTTGCATGTGAACAATAGTGCTTGTGCGAGACTAACCCTGCATGGTTTACTCAGCCCGCGAACCTCATCCCCGAGCTCTGTCGCGGCTTCTATCACTTGGGTTGAGTGGCGGGAACGGGGGGAGGCATCACCATCAGGGTAGGGTGAGTCGCTGCTCATGCCCTGTGCAGGCAGATATCCCGTTTTCCTGCTCATCTCTCTCACCCCAACAAGAGACAAGGTCTACATCACTCCTTCTGGCATGCAGAAGGAGCGCATCCTGCTCTCTCACATCTTCGTCCTCCCATTTCCCTCCCCAGGTGGCGATCGCGTCTTCCTCAGACGGCCGTCGCTCAATCTGAAAGAGTCCGCGTGTACGCCCCTCTTCTGGAACGCGTTTGATCTGAGAGGCGCGGGGAGCTGTATCCACACCCACTCGAAGAATGCTGTGATGGTTACCCTGCTGACACCCGGAAATATGTTTCGGATATCACATTGGGTGGGCGCGATTACAGTTTAATCTCGCGCATACGTGAGGAAAAACTTAATAGTCTGCTTCTCGATGCACGTCGTAGGAGGTAAGTCTACGATGTGTTACGATCACCAGACGCAGATGCGATCTCGTCCCAAGATGATCAAGGGCGTACGTATAGCCGGTATGAAGTCGGCACTTTCCTATCTCGATACCCTTGAGGTGCCGATCATCGAAAATACTCCCAACGAGGAGGACCTCAAAGACAGCATGGCAGAAGCCATGAATCGGTATCCTGATGCGGCCGCCGTCCTGGTCCGTCGTCACGGTATCTACGTATGGGGTATGGCAGGTAGTGATACGCTTTGGTCCTACGATGCGCTGACATCGCCAAATCCATGTAAGCAGCGACTGGGAAAATGCCAAGACACAGACGGAGGTATGAAATCATCGGAGTGATCGACTTTGACTGGGTGTTGACTGCGGGTCCGTTGTTCTTGGTGTCTGGATTATCTGTTCGAGATTGCGATCAAGATGAGGGGGTTAGGCCTACCTCTCGTGCTCGAAGAAAGTGAGCGAGCTGGAGAAAGGGAACTGGAAATTAGTAGTTCGGGTGTCCAGAAGTCGTAAGTTTGTGTCGGGTACGATCAAGTGGAGCCATTTGTCTTCAGTGTACGCATTGATCTTGCCGAACAAGCGGAGCTTTCTCATGCTCACGAGCAAGGAGCGGACTTCGGGACGCGCTCAGCTTGAACTCAGCGGCGCAGGTTGATGATGTGGGTTCCGAAGTCCTTGCTGCCAAGGAAGGGCCACAGATAAAAAATGCAGAGGGAGGACAGTCATGCCATGGGCAGTGTCAGGCAATCACTTGATGAGGCGAGGCAGTAAAAAGGAGAGGATAAGGGCGATACGACCTATCAATGCATTGTCAAACCTCGCTCAGGCTAGTGGAACAATTACTTGCTGTAATATCATGAATGGCAGTGCCGTCCTGTGCGGGCGCCTAGTAAAGGTTCATGCGATGCTTCCATGTTTCTATATCAAGCAAAACTTTCACGTCCGTGACAATCCACGAGGCCGCAAGGCTGTGTGCCAGCCTGAGTGTGTAACTGTGTGTTGGTTCAGCGTTGGACATTTACCCTCAACCCAGTACCCTTCACCCACCAACTTCTTCCTCACCGCGGTTCAGCCGCTCTCAACTGCTATCCAGATGGCTACTACAAGCAAGCAGGTCATCGATCCTTCGATCTCCAACTTTACCTCAATATTCGAAGCTGCGACGAAAGAGTACAAAAAGCTGACAAAGAAAGATCTACAAACTCATCCATTCGCCGCTCAGTTTGATAGATGCGACTCTCCTGCCGCAGTATTGGACGTATTTCGGAAGCAAGCTCAGGCTTTCGATGAATTCCGCAAGGGTGATGACAGGCTGATGACATGGCTTGACCCTACTGTCAATATTCTCTTTACATGTTCGGCAACGCTTGGGGAAGGACTTGCATTAGTGGTATGCCTCGAGGGATTGATTTTTTTTTGTCATGGGTTCCTGACTCCTGCTCCTTAGCCCTTTTCTCCAGCAAAAACGATATTTACAGGGATTGGTTTCCTCCTCTCCGTAGGTCTCTTCTCAAATTCCTTGGCGTATATCCGTGTAATGTTGACACTCTCAGGCGGCGAAGAATGTTGTCACGAGCCACGACACGCTCGTGACTCTCTTCGAGCGTATTCAGTTTTTCTTGCAACGTCTGAAGATCTATGCTGGGATCGAACTCACTACCGAAATGAGGGAGTTACTCGGGAAGATTATGGCACAAGTGCTCTTGATTCTTGCGCTTTCTACTAAGGAGATGAAGCGGAGTCGGATCAGTGAGCCGATTCATTCGATGTATGTTTCGTGACTAATTACCGCGTAGAGAAATACATGAAGAGCTTGCTGGGACTTGGAAACACGGAGGTTCCGAATGGGCTACAGCGGTTGGACATGCTTACGAGAGAAGAGAGTGGAATGGCGGTAGCGAGAAACTTGGAGATCACACACGACGTTGATGATAATGTGAAGGCGATGATGGGGGTCACCCAAGACGTCGATGGCAACGTGAAGACGATGATGGGGGTCACCCAAGACATAGATGGCAACGTGAAGACGATGATGGAAGTCACCCAAGACGTAGATGGCAATGTAAAGGCCGCCAGGGAACTCATACAAGATGTCGATGACAATGTGAATGCCATTGAGCAAGTCACGCATAGCGTGGATGATAACGTGAAGATAATAATGGACAGTGCGTAAGCTTCTCTTAGTACCTTCATGCAGGCGTTAACCAATTATCCATTGTGGCAAAAAACAGCAACGAACCAGCTAAAACGTATGTTATGACCTGACGCCGCCACCATCGATTCTCAATGCTGAGACGTGCTCACAGAGAACCAGTCACGCGAGAGGCTTCGAACATGGCTCGCTCCTTCAAATCCTTCCATAAATCATAATATCGCATGCGATATTCAACACGACGGGTCCGCAACATGGTTTATCCAAGGGAGCAGATTCGAAGAATGGAAGACGAATGGTTCCCTGTTGTGGATCCGTGGCAATCGTACGAGCGTCCTTCCCAGTTCTGCCATAACTATTAACGAATTCCTCGACTTGTCAGCGGGATCTGGAAAGAGCATTCTTAGGTAGGCAGTTGCTCACTGGTCCAACGATAATAAATTGATATTGTTTATAAGCTCTGCGATCATCGAGGACATAAAGCGGATGCAAAGGGCCAGATCAGCGTTGTTGGGGTACTACTATTTTGACTTTAAGGATGTCTCAAAGCGGGACCTCCGAGGCCTTCTGTCCTCACTTCTTTCCCAGCTCTGTGACGACTCTGACCGTTGCTGGGATGTTCTTTCTGAACTATACACGAATTGTCGTGATGGCTCGGAACAGCCCAGTGAAGCCGCGCTAGCACGATGTCTAAGAGACATGTTCGAACTCCCTGGACAAGTCTCAATTTATATCATCGTGGATGCCGTGGATGAATGTCCAAATAACACGGGAACGCCATCTCCTCGCGAAAAGGTCTTGCATTTCTTAGAGGACCTTGTCGGTTCAAAACATTCCAATCTATATATTTGCCTTACGAGCCGTCCTGAACACGACATACAGTCTGTTCTTAACCCTCTGGCGACTGGCTCTCGACGCGTGTCCCTCCACGACGAAGGTGGACAAAGAGAGGACATCACAAGCTATGTCCGCTCTTTCGTTTATAACGACAAGTCAATGCGGCGATGGAGAGCAGAGGATAAGGAACTTGTGATCAATACGCTCTCAGAACGAGCTGATGGCATGTGAGTCACCTCCATTACGCTGTGCCTCGTGATTGTTGCTGATCGTCTCTCACAGGTTTAGATGGGTGTTTTGCCAACTGGACACACTCCGTCGATGTATTCCTGCAAGTATTCGCAAGGCCCTAAATGAACTCCCGATCACTCTCGACGAAACGTACGAGAAGACCTTGCAATGCATCCCTAATGAACAGAGACGGCACGCGCATCGACTATTTCAGTGCCTGATTGCCGCTATTCGTCCACTTCGTGTTGAAGAACTCACGGAGATATTCGCGATCCAGTTTGACACGAAGTTGGGGCCTAATCTGGTGGAGGGCTGGCGTCCGGAAGATCCCGAAGAGGCAGTTCTCACTGCGTGCTCGAGTTTAATTGCCATCGTCGACGTCGGGGATTCGAAAATTGTTCAGTTCTCCCACTTTTCGGTGAAGGAGTTCTTGACTTCTGATCGCCTCGCTACCTCGAGTGTTGGCAACATCTCTCAGTATTATATTCCGCTGGAACCGGCACACAGTATTCTCGTGCAAGCTTGCCTGACTGTATTGCTGCAGTTGGATGACAGAACAGACAAAAAGAGGCTCGGGACGTTTCCTCTTACCTTTTACGCTGCTCGGCATTGGGTTGATCATGCGAAGTTCGGGAGTATTGCATCGGAAGTTGGAGATGCGATGGAATGTCTTTTCGATCCAAAGGAGTCACATCTTGCAGCATGGACTTGGATATACGACATGGACAATAGGAACGAACGAACCCTGGACGACCTCGCTGAACACCCGTCGTCACCTGAAGCGACCCCCCTGTATTATGCAGCGTTATGCGGCTTCACTGGGCTGGCAAAACACCTAATCATTACGCACGCAGGAGATGTAAATGCCAAGTGTGGTTGGCGTGGGACTCCATTGCATGCGGCATTTCGTGGCGGACAACTCGAGTGTATACGGTTACTGCTAGAACATGGGGCCGACACCGACACGCGGAATAGTTACGGAGAAGCTGTGTTGCATCTAGCATCAGAAGCTAGGCAAGTGGAAGTTGTGCGTCTGCTCCTCCAGCACAACGCCGATGTGAATGCCAAAGGTGCTTTGGACTGGACACCATTGCACAACGCATCGGTGAACGGACATCTCGAGGTCGCGCGGCTTGTCCTGGAGTACGGAGTTGACATGAACTCACAAAGCAGGTATCAAGACACACCGTTGCTTTTAGCGTCGCAAAACGGACATCTCGAGGTCGTGCGACTACTACTTGGCTATGGCGCGGATGTGCACAAACCAGGATGGCAGAGTCGTACGCCATTCCAGTGGGCTACAGCTCAGGGACATCACGAAATTGCACAACTGCTGTTAGAGTACGGTGCGCAACGGGAATAGGTGGGTTGGGCGGGGATATGATCACTCTATCTTTCGTTAGAATGTATAAAATAATATCAGTGTATCATTCGCAGAGACCACCATGACCTCACTGGCCGCAGGCAGCCCATGTACTAAGACGGGACAAAGGTGCTTTGAATTCACATTTTGATGAGGGTCACCGTTACATTATTATTGCGACGAACAGGTAAAATGGTATGTCGTCACCTGCTGCTGCGACGGTGGGTCACGACACCACTGCCACCCTTATTTACAGTATATACTGTAGCCTCTGTGGATCTGTTGATATAAGATCCGGTTGGAGGTGTAGCTGCCAGTGCGGAGTGCGGAAGCTGGAACGTCTACAGGCCCCGGCATCCCTCTCCGTATCATAATAGTGTGAGGGCTTTCAAGTTGCATGGGGGAAGGATTTGTATGGGACGAAAGGTACGAGGTATGGGTGCGGCCAGAGCTTTCTAACTCCTTCTATATTCGTCTTTGATATCCTTCTTCCCCTCACACACCATTTCCTATCTACATGATATCACACTTTTCGTCGCATTTCCTAAACCTGTCTCTTAGTACCTGAAACAACACGTCCAAGTGCGCAGACTACGTTTTGACACTCTCGATCCTAGCTTTGCCCATTTCGGGCCTCTTAGCTTAGTACCAGAGGAAGAAATCAATAAGCATGTTATTCACCATGCCCCGTGGCTATCCATGCGCAAAGCCACGGCAACCTGGTCAACGCCGATGCTCGACCTAGCGCGGATGGCAATTTCTTCGCGTACGTCGCTCGCAAACTCCTCGTGGGCCTAGACCAGCAGACAAGGGCGGTCGCGTATGTGAGAACAGTCTTCAAAGGTGCAGCACCCGAAGCGCGCAGTAGTCCCCTGAGCGTGGTGAGCTTGCCAATGAGACAGACGGGCAGAGCGGGTGCGAATCAGCCCGACGATTGGGAGAATGCAACCCAGGTTTCCAAATACAGGATTTGGACGCGTTGTCAGAAGAAGACGGTAACATGAGTGCGGGAACTGGCCCAGGCACGGGGTCATGTGCAGGATACGACAGAGAAGAATGGAGCGCGACAGACTTCGGAGTTCTTCGAACCAGTACCAATGTAGTGTACATAGGCTTCTGAAAGCGTTTGCCAGTGCGGATGGGGTAGACATCGTAGATGAAGGGCGAGGCAGTAAGAGGGAAAAGGATATCTAATATCGTTGTCACGTCCTGCCTTGATTTCTTAAGCCACGATCTAAACAACCACCGGCAGATGGTGGTGTGGGAAAGATCTAGTCCTGTCCGTGTCAGTCACTGTTACAGTAACGAAGGACCAGGTCTGCACTACTATGAGCCACTAATTGGTTCCTGAAAGGCGTTAGAACGGAGTGGGAGGAGACGATGGACTGGGAGCTCATCGAAGGCGAGAACGAGGGCCAGGACCTCAACGAGCGCGAGCTCAGATCAGGTGATATTTTCTAAATCCGAGTCACCGCGGCGCGATGTGTGGTGTGGTGGGGTGGTGTCCGCGGCAGTCACGTGCCACATCGGGTCGTTTCATCCCGTCCCGTGACTCGACGCGTCGTTCGTCGTTCGTGGCCATGAACCAACCGGAAGACGTGCTTCTCCACTAACTCACTGACTGCAGTCTGGCAACACTCCAACATGCACATTGACAACGCCCTGTCTTACATGATGGGTCAGCGCCCTGGCTCATCGAAAAGTACTACTGGTCCACCGTCTTACGACACGGCTGATTGCCATGAGTAAGTATCTTCCATGCTCAACAAACGCATCCACTGACCTTTGGTCCTGACTCTAGTGTGTTTACAAGGGGTACACTACTACGACCTTGCGACAGACATCTTCTCAACGCGCATTTACAGTGTTTGGATATTCCGAGTACAAGGGGAAACAGAAAGAAATTCTCGAGGCGGCGATCAAGGGTATGCGCGCAGCGTCTTAGGACCCAACTGGCATTTGCTGGAGTTCTGTTTTTGCAGGAGCGGACGTTCTTGTTGTGGCACCCACTGGGATGGGAAAGGTGAGTCCCGTCACGTCTACTTTCCTATTACCGGCTTCCGACCCTACTAGAGCATCTGCTTTCAAGTCCCCGCGATCGCACAAGATGTTTGTATCCCCCTCCCCATTTATGTCTTTGAAAAATGCTGAATCTAATCTAGTCTGGAATCACTATTGTGGTCTCCCCTTTATTAGGTTGACTCGCCCTGTTTGCTTAGTTGTTATTTTGGTTGCTAACGATCATCGGTGGAAGCCCTCATGAAGAATCGTAAATACTTTTTTTTGGTCTTTCCTGCAACATCTGACTGGACATGATGACAGAGATCGCGCGGTTGCGCAAGTATAGGGTACACGTTGCTTCTCTGACCTCGGAAACCTCGAAGGCCGAGAAATCCCAGGTGAACTCGCTCCTAAACCACTCCTGCGCGCGATTGTGACTTGTCTCTGGGATTTAGATCATCAACGATATTTCTACGCCTTGCCCGATGAACAGGCTTCTCTACAGTCAGTCCCTAGTATTCAACAGGTTGAGACGCCCTGCGACATCTCACTTTTCCAGTTACACCTGAGAAACTGTGCTCCCCAGATTTCATGAAGCTTCTGGGGCACTTGTACTACCGTGGAGAGCTCAACCGTCTTGTGGTCGACGAGGTGTGTTTAACACACGTTCACGTTCCTGCGTCAGATTAACACTATCAGGCACACTGTATATCCGTACGTGGCAGATCTCTATATGGTACAGCGCACTGAGATTTGTATTTAGGAATGGGGGCATGACTTTCGTGAAGAGTATCGACGGTTGGGACAGATTCGGCAAAATTATCCCAATGTCCCCCTCATGGCCCTGACAGCAAGCGCCACGCCGTTGTATGTTCGCACCAGTCATTCTTACCATTGCAGAGTTTTTGACAGTAGCTGTATACAGAGTCCAGGAGGACATTGCTCGTATTCTTGGTATGGACTCGGATCGTGTTTTCAAGTTCATACACCCTTTTAATCGGCCAAATCTATTTTACGAGGTATGTAGACTGAATGTGTCGCTCAACTCGAAACGGTGATGAACGCGGTTTGCTGGTCGTAGGTTCGATACCATTCTTCCATAGATGGGATAGTCCAGATGGATGAGGTCTTGAACTACATCAACAGTCTGCATCGTCGACGAGGAAGATCGTCCACGGGCATCGTTTATTGTCGGACCCGTGTGACATGCGATGACTTGTCGAACTACCTAAGGGAGAAGGGACTAAACTGTCGGCCATACCACAAAGGCATCAAGTGCGTCCTGAGGACTGTTATTCGAGGCTACGTCGCTGAAAGAATCACAGGCCGGCGATTCTCGATCAAACGTTAAAGGAATGGGAAGAGGGTGGCAACGGTACCCGGGGCGTAGATGTGGTAAGTTGTTAGAGTCTAGGGATCGCCATTAGGGTATTCTTAGAAGAGTGTTGCAGGTCTGCGCTACGATTGCATTCGGGATGGGCATTGACAAGAGTGATGTTCGGTGCGCTACGGTGACTCGCTGCAGCCTTGCAGAATGAATCCGTTAAAGCAAGCCTAGGTACATCATTCATTATGACTTGCCGAAGAGCTTTGAAGGTACGTTTCAATTACTTCGCGTGGGACAGGAGGTGAAAATTACCCCAGGATATTATCAGGAGACTGGTAAGTAAAGCGCTTTCGGGGATTCCGTCGCACCTTTTGACACTGCCAGGGCGGGCTGGCCGAGACGATGAAGTACGTTCTTTCAATCTATATCAGCCAAGAACTGCGACTGAGTGAGCTTCAGCCAGCAAAATGTATTCTCTACTATTGTAAGACAGCTCCTGAAAATACCCTCTGCCAAATTTCATCGTCTTCTCAGCTCGAGAAGATATGCTACGCGTCAAGAAGCTCGTCTCAATGTCCCAAACACGCCGTCAAGCCACCGCTGATAAGAACAACGACCCTCCACCCAGTCAAAGAGCAACCGACAGCTTCTCTGCCGTAGGGCCCATGTTCTCTGTGTCTTCATCTCTGTTCATGGACTCCATTAGCTCGTCGATTTCGCAGAGAACACGAATGTCTGCAGACATATTGTGGGTGACTCAGACCCTTTATCGGTCGTGCTGGGCTTGACTCTTTTTCTCATAGTCAATATGTCGATACTTTGGAGAGACTGTTGACGCACGGGACGCCGAAGTTGTCCGATCATATTGCGATAACATGTGTGATGTACGCATTTATAACCGACGCAACTTACAGTCCTAACCAACGCCATCACCAGGTTTGTAAGAACCCGGAGAAGACAATAAAGAGGAAGGGGGCACTGTCTCCTGTGGAGGCTATTGGCGCAAATGCCGGTCTCTTGAAGATAGTACCCCTTGAAGACGACGATGACTACCCAGTCCCGCAAGTGAGAGCCCCACGAGTTCCGTTACGACCTGCAAGCTTCGGTGATGCCCGCGAGAAGTCAAAAATAAAGCCAGTCCGCAAGCCAGGTTCTGAGAACGATGACTCTACTGGCGCTCTCCCGCACGTAGCCAGCACGAGCACTGTTCTTGCACCCATCGGTACGAAGACCAACTATGTCGGCCCGGCGCTGCTGCGTTCGCGTCAGGCAGGCCCGAAGCGAAGTTCCTCCGAAGACCGGAAAGATGACAGAAGCGAGAACTCGAAGAAACCGAGGAGAGAGCCTACAGCTCTGTCCGGCTACTGTCTGTATATTCCAAGGTATCTTGGTTGGTTATGCGGCTTATTTAAGTTGTAGCGAGACGCACGACACAGTTTCGTGTGCCCTTCAAGGTCCCCTTTAACACTGCGTCTGCCGATCCGCAGGTGATATCAAGCCCCAGAGATCCGACCAGTGACAAGCCGAAATCGTCAGGTGGTTTAGATGACGGTTTGGGGGAGCCTCCTATAGACTTGACAGATCATGATGAGAAAGTTTTCCCTTGTAGGTGGGACTTTCACTCCCAGGACTGGAGTAGTCTTAAATGGTCTTCACTTCCCCTCCTAGCTTCTCCCATCAGCCTTCCAGACGATGAAATAGACCTAGACGTGTCACTCTCTCGGAATGTTCCTGTGGGTTTTCTGCCTTGTGAAACAACACAGAATTAATTGCCTCTTTCCTAGAGGAAGGACAGGATCGCAACTTACAGGGACATCCTGCGAGCGCTGTGCGAAGGATTTATGCACAGCGCAGGTCAAGACGATGCGTGGCACGAAAATCACGCGAAACGGTCAGACGAGGAGACAAGGTAGGTCCAGGGTAGAAGAATCCAGCTCTCAGTTATCACGTTGTTTGTCCTTTGCTGATCTTGAACGGCGCAGTAGGGCCCATGTGTTATCATTAGCAGCCAAGGAACTGGAATTCGCGGTCTATTGCATGAGTGTCAGTCAAGTGGGGTATGAAACACGGTCTAGAAGTGCAGTCAAGTGTATCAGGCGTTTGGGGAGAGAGGGAGCATGGATATCAGGGCAGGACACTGGCGCTACGCACGAGGATGAGTGGGATGTCATTGGGATTTTGAGACGGGCAGGTCTGAACGCCAAGGGTAAGGCAGAGACGTATAGCGGTAGTAGCAGTAGAAGGTAGAATGGGGTGAGGGACTCGGAGTATGTGGAGTGCGTTGGGGAAAGAAGCGATGCTACTACCCTCGGAGAAAAACGAATAGCGCGATTCGTATAAATAACAAGGCTAGCCAGTCTAGGCCTGCACTGCTTTCGCCGCCCGCGTCACGTCCAAGTTTCTCCTTGGGCCATGGGACCTTTCGTTGATTTGATCACGGGTAAGACCGCTATCAATTGATTCTACGGTTTAATCACCTACTTCATCGAGGCTATTGATTCACACCAATAACAAATATACTAGTTTTCTGTCCCTGTGTCCGAGGGCCGTCTCCCCATTCAATCATGGCAGCGGCGATAGAAGTCCGCAATGCTAGCGTTAAGTTGCGCAAATGGGGTGAAAGTGATGTGATATGTATTTACCAGTAAAGTACTACAGTACAGCTTGGACCATCAGTCCTCATAATTTAATACTGCGGATCGACCATCACTGTCATCTATCATATGGCAACAACTCGCAGGCAAGCAAGGAAGACCTTACCCTGCTGTCAGCGCGATAATATCCCACCCACATAGGTTTTCTGTGCCTCGCCGCTGCGTCACCGTTGGCCGTTATCGACCACAGATGAATTACAGCACATGGATGTCGTCATCCTAGTAGTGTGTGGTGGCTGTGGGCTGACCGAGTTCCCAAACCAGCAATAACGTGGACGGTTTCGTATGTTTCTCGCATGATATTGGTTGGGCACCCCAAAAAGAGGGACAGCAATTTCTCAACAGGGATTATCAGGTTTTGGTTGGTATGCGGTGCATGGGCTAGAACATGGGACATCATAGAAGGCGAGAAACATTCCCAATTCTCGGATCCCATAGAAGAGCGGTCGAGAACTTGGGAATGATCCTATCTGAGTGCTGCGGCACAGTGCATAGAAATAGAACTACGTTGAATGAATTATGATCCAGCCCAGATCATGCAGGCTATGTCGTCATAGGTAGAGCTCTCAAGGTAGAACGATAATCTGAGATCTTCAGGCCTCGAATTCGGGACGGACTCATGGAAGAAGACGTTGGTAGTATGGCCTCGACCACCATAGAATCAGAATTCGAAGAACCGGACGGGGAGAAATGCGGTGAGTAGATGGCACGTCGTCCGGGGGTTATCAAAGTGATTTAGGAACTAGGACAGAAGGACGCTTAGAATTCTGGGAGGTGATAATTTTCCGCTGTCCAGTTCGTCCTGATAGATGCGTTCTTGCTTCTGTCCAGACCTACCACCTAGTCGCCGACCGGCAGTTTTCGCGGGTAGAAGGCCAATGCTTTGTGAGTTGCGCGCCCTGTCGTGCCGATATCCGATCCAGCGCCGAGTACCGGTGGGGCTCGAAGGCGCAAGTAGAATCGTTTCAACGATGCCGTTGGTGGTTCTGCCCCCCCAGCAAGTATTCGGGGCTTGCCGCTTTGAAAGAGAAGAGTTTCACCATCTAGGGCTGGGGGCACAAAGCTGGAGATAGTGAGACACCGGAGCCAAGAGATGGAAGAGCATGCGAGATCCCTCAGGCTGCTACTACACTGCGAAGTATAATAGAAGAGGGATCTGGACTCGGAACGTCGACTCGGACTCCGACAGGCGACAGGACACTCAGACTCGGACAATAGTAAGCGAGTGCCGGGCCGGGAGCAGCGACTCCAGTTGAACGCAACGCGTGCCGAGGCGGCAACAGCACTTGCGGACGAACCTAATCCCTTTGTCGAAAAGAAAGAAATGAAGAAGAAAGTGCGCATCCTGCCTCGATCCTGGCGCCGATTTTGCTTACACCCTATCCCAGGTTCTTCTCATGGGCGCGTCGGGGAGCGGGAAAACCTCGATGCGCTCCCTCATCTTGTGCGTCCGCTCCCTGGGCGCTGGTCGGAGCCACTCTGTTGAGCGGATAGTGTAGCTCGAACAACCCCGCTTCGCTCACGTCGCGCCTCGGCGCGACCATCGATGTTGAACAGAACCACGTCCGTTTCCTCGGCGACCTCATCCTCAACCTTTGGGATTGCGGCGGGCAGGACTCGTTCATGGACTCCTACCTCACCACGCAGCGCTCGACCATCTTCCAGCACGTCGGAGTACTCATCTACGTCTTCGAGGTGGGCGCGCGTGACGCTGCCAAAGACGCAGAGTACTACCGCGACTGTCTTGACGCGCTGCAGAAGTACTCGCCAGAGGCGGCCGTGTTCCTGCTCGTGCACAAGATGGATCTCGTCACGGGGGACAGGACTGCGGTGTTCGAGCGTCGTACGCGCGAGCTGCAGACCGAGAGTGGGACCGTCCCCGTCACGGTGTTTGGCACGAGCATCTACGACGAGACGCTGTACAAGGCACGCTGCTTCTTTCTTTGCGCGCTCTTTCGCTCTTTCCCCCCGTGTCTGGGCTGACGAGAGCAGGCATGGTCGCGCATCGTGCACACCATCATCCCGAACGCGGCCGTCCTCTCAAGACATCTGACAACCTTCGCCCAAGCCTGCAGCGCCACCGAGGCCATCCTGTTCGAACGCACGACGTTCCTCGTCATCGCCACTTCCTCCCCTCCTGACTGTCCCGAGCAAGTAGATCTCAGTCCGACGCGTTACGAGCGCACCAGCGAGCTGATCAAGGCGCTGAAGCATTCGTGCGGGCGTATGCGCGAGGAATTCCATGCGCTCGAGATGGAGCTGCCCGAATTCACCGCGGTACTGGATGGAATGACGAAGAACACCTACATCCTGCTCATCGTGCATGATCCTACAATCGGTACGTGTGGCTGATGTATCATGACACACGTTGCATGACACTGACGTAGCTAATTCGCAGAAACGGCCGCGTTGAAAATCAACATCCGCCTCGCCCGGCCAAAATTCGAGGAGCTTCAAAGCGATTCCATACTTGCATAGCATTCCTACCCCCCTTCCCTACCTCTTTTTTCTTCTATCATTATTTCTTTTGTGACATGTTGACCTTTCTCCTCTCTTACCTTGTTTCAGATTTGCCTCTCCTTGTTATGCATAATATGAACGTCGAATTGCTCTGCGAGTTAGAAATTACGCCGAGATCTTCAGCAAACCAGTACCGAGTCTCAATGTCGGAAATCTCCGTCCTCTGACCGCTGCGTGGCGCCCTTACCACCCCCTTGTTTTGCCTTCGGAACACAATCGGGATGTGGCGGTGGCCCCCAAGTCGAAATGCGGCTACATTAAGGAGCAACCGCGTTTACTTTCTGATCCATAGTCAAAGTCCCGTAACGTCTCAGGTTTTTTTTTTGTTAGGCGCAATGTGATTGATGCCTCTGGGTGCGCAGCATCTGTCAGGGAGAGGATCTGCAGATTTGATCCTCGGGTACTAGTTTGGTAGTGGTAGTGGTGATGGCGGATGGCGGCCCAGCGAGGGTCTACTCCTGCGCCACATCCAGATAAATGACAAACTTACGAGCGAAACTTGAACCTCTGTTTGGGCTGGTCCGCGATTACTTGCCCCGAGAACCGGGCAGATGTCTCGGCTCCTTACGGTACTGTCAAAGCGAGTCTGTCAGGAAAACCCCTCTGAGTCGTGCTCGTCATCCTCCTTCCTGCGTAGGTGTCGCTGCAAGATAGGGCAGGTGATTTCGTTTGGTAGATGGTAATGGTTACAGTATGTCCCTTCGCCACGTCACATGGGACACAAGAGTTTCTTCTTTAAAGTTTATTGGACGATCGAACGCTGCATTACGGTCACGTCAACTATTATTATGACTGAGAGGGCAGAACTTCATCGTCGTTTCATCCATAAAAAGAAAAACCTTGTTACACGGAAGTGAGACGCCAACTGGGCAAAAGGTAACGTTACACCGACGCGAGTGGGATTGGTATCATCTTAATTAAATCGTTGCAAAGCGCCCCGATAACCGGGCCTTCAGTTATTTGGTGCAAAGTGGCGCCGATCTGAGCTTTCAAACTCAAGTTGTTCGTCCGGGTTGCAGGCGCAAACGTTATAGCCGGAGCAGCAAGAAAGAACACAAGAAGGACATAGAGATACTGTACCCTACAAATGTCCTCATCGCGTTTTCACGGCACCTGTGACTTCATAACGAACCAAGTACCCTCGCCCCACCCACTCCCCCAAATTGTGGTAATGAGAAAGACAACAAATAACATAAAAACGACGTCTTTGTTGCGTGGCAGCAGAAAAGATGCATCTGCCGCGTGAAGGTCCCATTCAGAAGGCCAGTATTTAACGGGGTCAGATTCTCCCGGGGGAGATGCCGCGGTCATTCATAATCATAGTTTAGAAGTTTGAAATTTTCAAAATTACTTTGAGTTCAAAGCCGAGGGGAGTCCGAGTCGGGATCGCCCGAGCTGGATACTGGACTGCAATCGCGATGGGCTAGCCCCGGCATCATTATCATCCCGGAGCAGAGCGTCTCGCGCGCTCAGGGATCTCGGAAGGGCCTGGAGAATGTGGAAGGAGATGAACAAAACGCGCGTAGAAATGATGATGACATCGACGATAAATGATTTGTTATTATTAATGACGATGATGCGAGCTGGTGGGAAACCGAAAAAGGAGATCACCACCATCTCCTCTCGTTCGCCGGCGCATGTGCGGATGAGATAGACCAGGTGGGGCGCTAGAAAGTTGCCGAGCGACGTTTTGGTGCTCACCTGCTTGTTTTCTTGCTCTTGCTTCTGTTTCTGCCAACACATCAGGGGACCAGGTCTTGGCCGGGCAAGGGCTGCGCCAGTTGATGCATGTTACCCCGAGTACTTCATAATACCACAAACTTCGGTAAACTGATGTAGCGTGGCGTGGCGAGGAAGGTGGATGGTGCCTTGGCCCCATCGTCGTGCCCTGAGGGCGGCGGACCACGTTGGCCGTTTCTGTGCGGTGGCGTTCGCGCGCGTTCAATCATCGCGTATCTTCGCAAATGATGTCCAGTTTTGGTTTGGACGCGCGCGTTGCGGCATGCTCACTGGTTCGATGATGAGAACCTAATCATCGGTTGTATTTATCTGGATACAGGCACTGCTTCCTTCAGGGTCGAGACGTGCCCTAGGTGAAATTCAGCTTTATGGATTTAAGGTGGGAGAGAGTGGAGAGGGGGGAAAGGGGAGGAAGAGCAGCTAATGATAGAATGTGGAGGAAAAGGAAGGATTGATGGGTGTT
The DNA here is from genome assembly GCA_003313725.1 of Russula sp. MG48. Taxonomy (NCBI): domain Eukaryota; kingdom Fungi; phylum Basidiomycota; class Agaricomycetes; order Russulales; family Russulaceae; genus Russula; species Russula sp. MG48. The sequence continues at coordinate 196 of QLOS01001733.1, read as the reverse complement.
GAGTACGTCAGCCTATATGGCGATGCTCAGCTAGCTACGCATAGCCAGTAGACGCGTTGCAGAATGGGGTGGAAAGATGGGGGAAGGGTGATGTGTAGAGGGTCGAGATTGTGGGTCCAGAGCGAGAATTCATGACTCGGGCACGATAAGGACGCTTATGGCTTTTTTGCCACCAGTGGCTGACGTATGCATAGCT
>QLOS01001731.1:0-44991 GCA_003313725.1 Russula sp. MG48 | reverse complement strand
AGAGAAAGTGCTGTCTCCCGATCGCGATACGGGGGGGGAGAAGCTCAGAGTTCTGGACATGGGCACAGGTGGTGGACTCTGGTAAATTGAACCTTATAATCGAGCGCCTATTTGTTGGGAAAATCTCACGCAATTTCAGGGCGGTTGACATGGCGGACGAATTTCCTCACGTCGATGTCACGGGTGTGGACCTTGCACCTCTACAACCAGGGTAAGTTCAAACTCTTTTCTCATATGGTTCATTCAATCAACTCACATGTCACTCGCCACAGGACCGTACCATCCAATTGCACGTCAGTATCACCGACAGCATTGCGTCATTACCCTTCCTCGTTCCCCTCCTCGTGAGCTGACTTGTTCTTTTAGGTTTGAGCTTTGTAATCTTGATTGCCGCTGTCTGCCCTATCCCTCCAATTCATATGATGTTGTACACGCCCGCAATATGCATTTAGGGGTAGGTCGCGTGCCACTTTTTACCCCACCAGCGCTTTCTCATCCTTGGCCCACTCACTCTAGATACACGATTACCCCCACTTCCTACACGAGCTAACCCGTATCCTTCGCCCCGGTGGCGTGCTCATTCTTATCGAATTCGACCTTCGTCCCATCGCGGACGGCAAGTTTACGTCCGCTCCTGCCAAATCTGGCATCCCAGGCTGGTGTGCTCTAGCGGAAGAAATTCAACGCGCACTCGTGATGCGTGGCGTTGACACCACGGTGCCGGAACGCATGGGAGAACTTGTCCACGACCTCGGGTGGTATGACCATGTCTTCCAACAGCATGCCGACATCCCCGTTGGTTTTTGGCCAAAAGGTACGCGCTTCAGCCCTTGTCTCGTGTAGTTTTGACAAGGCCTTCCATCCTCGTGTTCTGTATACAGATCCGACCCTTCTGACTGTCGGCCAACTTGCATGGATGGAGTCTGATCTGCTTATCCTCGCCATCCGGCCCCTCTTACTGGCGTCGGGCCTTGACGAGAAGGTGGTTAAAAAGCTTACCGAGGCCGCACAGAGGGACTTGTATTATCCCCTTGTTCACATTGAAAACAGGCTACATATAGTCCATGCCATAAAAAGTGTATAAGCGTCGTGCAATGCCTAGTTGTACCGTTCTTTCCCGCTATCTTTTACGCTTGACAGCATGATGTCGACGCTCCTACATGTCACGCTATACCCTGTATCTCATATCACCATCGCCAATGACATTCGTACAACAAACACAACACGCATCTTTAAGCAGTTGCAACATCTCTATTCCCTCCAAGTACATAAGCGAACGGCCACCATCAAACCCCCACAAGCAGCCACAAGGAACCTGTCAGCTGGAGATGGAAAAGAAGTGGCCAACACGTAAACAAGACAAGACAACGACAGATAGGACCAGTAGCGGTTTCACCGAGAACAGCCCCCCCACGACTGGTGATCATGCTACTTAGGTGGCACCCGCCGCGGCATCGTCTCTCTGAGCGAACTCCTGTAGAACGTTCAAAGCCTCGTTGACCTTCGCAGCCATTGCATCTGGGGACTCGAGCAAATGCAGCAATTCCGAGTTGTCCATCTCGAGGAGCATACCCGTAATTTTGCCGGCAAGCTCGGGGTGTGAACTGGATCCGATATGGGGATAAGAAGGTATACAGCTACGAAGGACACTTACGGAACGATCTTCATATAGATCACCTCGCCGAGCATCTGCTTTTGCTCCATCGGAGATGCACTAGATAGGAGAGCGGTGTCCACGGGTAAGGTACCAGTCGCCACAGCAGGGGGAACGGGGCCAGCCTGAGCTGGCGGAGGTCCGTTGCGAGTGACAGGTGGATTTCCCTTGTAACCTTGCGGAGGCCGGCCAGCAGGTGGTGTAACACCAGGAGCCCCACGGGGAGGTGCGATACTTCCCTGAGGGCCAGGGCGAGGAACAGGAGGGCCGCTCGCAGTAGGTGCTCCAGTCGCACGCGGGATACCAGGTTGATTAGCAGGGGCGCTTTCGCGAGGAATGGGAGGACGAGGTGCTCCACGCGGGTAACCAGGCATATTACCATATCCTTGCGGAGGCGCTTGACCGTACGGAGCAGGGATGGGCATACCTGTGCATATATCAAAACAGCTTCTTTCAGTTCGAGATCTATAAACATACCGGGCTGAGCGTATCCCATCATACCGCGGCCGCCCTGGGGAGGATATGCACCTGGACCAGGGGGATAGTACATGGGCCCATTGATGTAGCCACCAGGAAGGCCTGCGGCCGCAGCTTGCTGTAACCTAATCTGATTACGTTGAGCAATCTGGCTTTCCAGTTGTTGCCGGCGGACGTCACGGCGCTGGGCGAGAGAAACATAGAGAGGTTTGGTCCCGATTATTTTGTTGTTCATCTCGGCGACGGCCTTGGTAGCCTCGTCAGGAGACGAAAAACAAACGAAGCCAAACCCCTTAGACGTCCCCTTCTCATCGCACATGACCTTGCAGCTTGTAATTGTGCCGAATGGCTCGAACTCAGCACGAAGCTTCTCGTCATCGATGTCGTCCTCGAGGTTCTTGATGTAAAGGTTCACGCCTTGATACTTACTCATTTTCTCCTGTTTCGCGGCTTCATAAGTCTTCCTCAATTCGTCTTCGCGCTCCGCCTTCTTCTGAGCGCGAGAAACGAAAAGCTTCCTGCTCTTGTACTCAAAATCGTGAAGATGGTCCACGGCCGCTTGAGCCTCATCATGGGTCTCGAAATTGACGAAGCCGAAACCTTTGCTCCGACCTTCGTCATCGAACTGTATGATAGCAGAGGTAACCGTGCCGTATCTCTCGAACAGCTCAACGAACTCGTCCTGCGTGACCTCCGGGTCGATATTTTTGACGTATAGGTTCGTGAACTGTGAACGCATTTCATCTAGCTTGGACTGACGCTCCTTTATACCAAATTAAGAACCACCATGATACAGACCCCGATCGTGATATCTCACCTTTCGAGAAATATGATGACCAACGTAGACCTTCTTATCGTTTAGGAGCATCCCATTGACAGCTTTGATAGCAGTGTCGGCAGCCTCAGCTGTCTCGTAGTGAACATAGCCATAACCACGAGAGCGGCCTTGTTCGTCGGTAGCGACCTTGCAAGATAGAACATTACCAAACGCGGCAAAAGTGTCATGGAGAGCCTAGTAGCGGTCAGCGCAATGTCCTCTCAAGTATAGATGAGAGACAAACTTTGTTGTCAATTGCCTCATCCAAGTTCTTGATGAAAATATTGCCTTGACCGGTCTTACGCAAGGCGGGGTCACGCTGAGACCACATTATACGGCTGCGGACGAAGGTGAGCTCAAAGAAGAAAACGAAACAAGCACTACTGACCAAGCGCGCCCCTTAATCAAAGAGTAGTTTAGTTGTTCCAATGCACGCTCGCCTGAGCGCTGGGGCGTGAAACGATGCAAACGAAGGGAAAACGGGGCGCTTACCGTCACTTGTGTTGAGATAATTGACATAAGCATAGCCCAAAGAACGACGTGTGACAGCATCACGGCAAACGCGGATACTGTACAGGCACATGAACCGGAGTCAGTTCATTGACATGGAGACGGAGGCCCCAGTATTATATGAAACTTACCTAGCAACTGGACCAATCATATTGAAAATCTCGAAAAGCATAGCCTCAGTAACGGTAAGATCCAGTTCACCAACATAGAGGGAGGCAGAGGGAGCGGACGCCACAGACGGCGGGGGAGGGTTGTAGGAAGGCGCTGCCGGGGGTGGAATCGTAGGTGCGTCGGGAACCTGAAGAGCAACCTCCGGAGCTGGGACAGGCGAGGCAGACATTTTATGTTTTAGGTACGGGTTGAGTGGGGGGTCGTTACTGCTTTATGTTTTTCTGCGACTGAGCGCACTAGGGTCAGCAGGCATAGCTGATGTAGTGAGGAGAGAGGAGCATACACAAGAGATGCGACAACCGCTTTGACAATACGATTTTTAGGTTTTTTTTTTCTTTTTTTGATTTGCTTTTTGACTAGGAAAAAAAGAGTAAGGAAAGGCGAACAAGGCAAATTAGAGGTGAACGCTGACCTTAGATGACGATGGCAGGTGAAGAAAAAGAAAAAAAAGATTGACAGCCTTTCCTTCCGTCGTTCAATCTCCGACCGGTCCGGTGCAGTGCATACATTTTGCCTTACAAAGCAATTGACAATTGATACATACAACCACAACACACATCAGACCACTGGTACTAGTGCTATATTGTGCATAGAAGAAACAAAGAGTATCATTATCCTCGGGTAAAGTAGGCCTTTGCTCCTTGGGTTGCCAGCTCGGATTTGGCCTAATGTACCAATACGTTGGTGTAGACCTATCATGCAAATTCACTTTAAGCCTTACCTTTTCCATTGTGTGACCCGCAGTAGTGTGATGTGCCCAAATCTGTCTCAGAGTAAATAGCTGCACAGAGTATAGGCTGAGAAGATATTACCTGCCGGTAATAAAAAGCATTTCCCAACCCTTGAACGGCCCAACCAACCGTAGCAATGACACCGAAGATTCCAGCCACCAAAGCGCCATGCGAAAACCTCTGGATTGTCTGGATTATGCCAGCGGAACCAGTGCTGACGAAACGAAGGTCAAGATGTTACAAAAATGGAGTAGTGGAAGTACCTCGGAATACCAAGTAGCCTACAATGCCAATTCAGGTCAGTACACTCGCAGTAAAGGGGGGTGGGCACTCACATGTACAAGCTAAAGGCCAGATGCCACCCGCCGAAGAAAAAATAAATATCTGTAAAGAAAATGGTAGATAGAGATGAGAAAAGAGAGTAGGACGCGGTTACACGTACAGTAATATAACGATTGCTCCTAATGGCATTCAGTAGGGTTGTTGATTGAGGGGTAGAGTAAAACGCACTTTCATATATCCATTATAGATTGGTCTGAGGTTACGTGAGTGATAGTTGACACAGTGATGTGATATAAAAGCACAGCCCCTCACCTGTACCACAGTAGGAATGACAGAACACTGATCACCGGGGCAATGCTGTCCAAAACAAGCGAATACTTGTGAATTGACGAGCAGGTCACAGTCTAAAGCGAGCACGCACATGATGCTGACAATTAGATCTTTTACGCCATCTGAGCCCCCCGAGGTGAGAACAAATATGCATGCGACCATGTTGACGACCAAAGTGCCCGCGAGGACTAGCCATAGTAGGTAAAGTCGTGTGATGAGGGGCCTCGATGCTTCAGGTATTTCCTCCGAAATGTCATGGTAGACGAGGGGAAAGACTGTAGCATGCAAGGGCGGGGGGAAGGATGAGTCGTGGAACGCGTATGAAGGACAGAAGAGGCTTACAGGGAGGCCAGTTATTACGACCGTGCTTTCGGATATTCTCAGCTTTTTGTTGTAGTTCGTGCTCTCTACGCTCTAAGTCTTGCTCCCGACGTTCAAGGTCAGTGACTCGTGAGGCGGCAAGTTCGTGTGAGTACTGAGATGGCTTGTTGACGGAATCTTGATCCGCGAAAGGGTCGTCGAAGGGATTAGTATCTAGAGATGCTGTGGAAGCGAAAGGATCCTTTGTAATGCCTGATCGAAGATGAGTTGAGTGAAGTTGTGGGTGGCGAGGCACGTACCTGAGCCCGAGCTCATCGTGGTAGTGTTGAGGGTAGAATTCCGCGGTGCGGCGCAAAGAATTGATGGTCAGCTGGAGCCGCAGCCGCGCCACGCGCCACAGCCACAGCATGCTCCACCCCCGGGCCGGGCGGCAACGGCAACGGTTGCTGTCAAGATTATTATAGTAACTCGCATACCGTACTGTGCCCTCAAATTTTTCTTGCACTTCCTTTCCCCAATCGCATCATCGTACAGTACAATGCATCCGACGAGTATAAATTATTTTCTCGGTTTCTTCCCCATCACGGTGACCCTTCCCTCTCTCCCCCACCCCTTCCCCCTCTCTTCTCAAGTCCTATCCTTCGATATCCAACTCGTTCTACACTCTCTCTGAGCAACAACTCCATCCCTCACAATGGTTCGCATTCTTTACGTCACTTCTTTCGCCCTTGCCGCCGTCTCTGCGGTCTCTGGTTCCTGTATTCCATACAAAATGCCTCCTACAGGCTGGAATTTCGAACTTCTCGAGGTTTGTCCATCATTTATCAGTTTGGGGTCATCTTTCCGAGCTTCTCTCGCAGGATTACCAGAAATACCACGAGCGGTATCTCAATCTCGACTGCGAGCATAAGCACGGAACGCACTTCTTTCAAACGTGCTGCCACCCGCACTTGGTATGATTACTTGATGCAATTACAACTCCATAGCCTGCTCACATATTGTACAACTCAGAAAAATCAGACCCCCGATTCCCATCCTAGTTACTGTACCCCATCCAACTCTCTGTGCCCTTCGGCTTCTCGTGTGGAGCCCAGCCCATCTCCAAGCGATGACTGCGTTGATGATGATGGTCCCCAAGTCACTCCATCCACTACGCTCCCTTTTAGCTCCGAAATCCCACTACCTTCGTCTATTCCTGCGCAGAAGACCTCTTCTTCTGAGCCGTCCAGGCATGCCGCGACTGATTCCCCCCCCGTCGTCACTCCTGTCGAGACGACCACATCGTCGTCTTCCCCGTCGCCTTCCCCTGCCTCCACTCAGGTTGACGGTTTCAGTGGCCAGTATGTACTCTCCGTTCTATTCTTGTCAATCACTAAGCATACCGTTCCAGTGCAACGTTCTTCTACCAGGACAATAATGCCGGCGCTTGCGGCCAGGTGCACAGTGACAATGATCTCGTTGCCGCCATTGGTGAGTGTTTATTGACAGCCAACTCTCTCTGAAACTCACTCTAGTCAAAGATCAGGCCCGGTATGGCGATAGCGGGGTTCACTCTAGCCTCTGTGGGAAGAAAGTGAAGATCACTGCGGTGGCCAACGGAAACGCTGGGGTTTACAACGGAAACACTGTCGTTGTGACCATTGTGGACGACTGCCCCACTTGTGATAGTGAAAACGCCATCGACTTGTCCATAGCTGCTTTCAAACGGCTCGCTTCTCCAGACGTCGGCGTCGTAGACATCAAGTGGTCTTTCGAGTGACAAATGACGCCTCACCTATCATTTTACGTGTTCTTCCAGATAGTATTTTCTCCCATTCGTCCGTCCTTGTTTTTCACTGTGGGGCCGTGCCCCTTTGGGTGTAGACTGTCCACTGTTGAGAGTTGACGAGCTTTGATAAGGGACTACCGTCCTTGGTGTTAATGACCCCCCTACACGAATCCTATCACTCCCCTTCGTGCACCTTGCTATAGCTGGTCTGCTTTTTATTGATCCATTATCTTCCACTCGCGCATGTAGTCCACGTTTGTCAGCCAGCTTGCTAGCCACTTACCATGGATGCAGGTGTCGCATGCGTTATTCTCCAGCAGAATTTTTGATCCATTCCGTTACTTTTTAATTATCGTCATTGTTGTTGTGTTCTCGACAAGTTTGGTTGGGTCTGATTAAGTTTAACTGTATGTGGGTTTTAAACGCCGACCTCAATTGGGTAATGCGTCGTCCGCAGAATTGGTGCACTGTGTCTGCAGTGAGCACCTGCCAGTGGATTGAAGGTTGTGGTCGTTATCAATCAGGGGGTCCCACCATAATGCAGCCCACGCTGCAGAAAGTCCTTGTCGTCGGGGGCAACGGGTTCATCGGTTTGTCATTCCTTTTCTTCACTGTAGTCACTCAGCGCTCACGCGTTCGAATAAATGAAACATTGATCCAGGCTCGGCGGTCTGTCGAGCCGCCTTGCGTCACGGCTACCAGGTTACAAGTATCAGGTTAGCAGGCAGATCTGTTCTGACCGCGTTCGCCAATTCGTCTATCTGACAACAAAGGTGTGCCCCAGCTTGTCCGGACGACCTTTCCAGACCCCGAAGGGTCACACGCCCACATGGACCGAAAAGGTAGGCCCCTCCCCCAAAGTCGGGTGTTTCCCCTCCAGAAATTCAGTTTGCCTTTGACACTGTCTGTCTAGGTGCAGTGGCTGAGGGCCGACGCGCTCCAGCCGGAGACATATTCCCATTTACTCCCTGGCGTCTCGGCTGTAGTGCATACTCTCGGCACACTCTTGGCAGACACCAAATATAAGGATGCGCTGCGTACGCAAGACTTGGCAGGTGCAGCTGGGAGCTTCATACAGAGTCTTATGGGTGCTGGTGGAGGTAACCCGCTCGAGGAGCCACCAAACGGTTACGAGACGTTGAACAGGGACTCGGGTCTGTGACAGCGTTGATTTGTGCCGCCATATGCTGACTTCACGCGGCGCCAGCCGTGCGGATGGCCGAGGCGTTCCTGGACAGTGCAGATAATGCGGAAACTCAACAGCCACGACCCTTTATCTACATTTCGGCCGAAGACATATTTCGACCTGTCATACCTGCTACGTACATCGAGACTAAACGGGAGGCGGAAAAACAGATCGAGCGCATGGTCCAGGGAAGGATAAATTACCGCGGGGTGTACATGCGTCCAAGTGAGTGATGCTCAAATTCATCAAATTCGCCTGTCCCTGTGCCCGTGCGCAGTCGCAGAATATCAGAAGTTGAATGACAAATGGTAACTTCTAGGCCTTGTCTACCATCCCCACTTGAGACCATACACGGCCCCTGTGGCGGCACTCCTTGACCTGTCGTCTACGATGCAATCAAAAATTCCCAATGGTGTACCTACCCCGTCAGAGTTGCTCCATGGGCTCTCGCAAACGTTAATTGGGACGCCCTCAGCTCTTGATTCTATCGCAAGGGCACTTTCAATACCTCCCATACATGTTGACCAGGTCGCAGAAGCCATCTGTGTAGCTGCGGATAAGGGAAGAGCGGACGTGCGAGGGGTGTATGGTGTGCGGGAGATGCGGAAATTGATAACCTAATCTTATCTAATCGCGAGATCGTCGGTATTCACTTAGGGAAATTAACATGACATGAGCTCACCCGGCTCGACCCATTACGATTACGATGACCACCCTCCGACTCGCTACCCGACGCAGCATATGTCGTCGCGAGTTCTCAACGTCTTTTCCCTCCCAAACTGCTCTGCCATTTCTCCTACGCAACTCCCGTTCGGCTGCAGCCCCTGATGCAGATTCCGGCTCAGACTCCTCAAACCCCAACGGGCGGTTTCTGCGCATGATCATGTTCGGTAAACCTGGTGCGGGCAAGGGAACACTTACAGCCCGTCTTGTGCGGAAATACGATATCACATCCCTCTCTACTGGTGATCTATTGAGACAACACATTGTAGAAAAGTGAGTTGAACGATGTTCATGTTATACTGGCGCTTAACAGATCGCAACTCCGAAGGACCGAGGTTGGTCTCGTCGCCGAGGAAATTGTCGCAAAGGGCGGTTTGCTTCCTGATGAGCTCATGCTGAAGGTTGTATCGAGCAAGCTTGATGCCCTTCGCCACAAGGTGTGTCCTGCGACTGTTCCAAAACGCAGTAAGCGAGGAGTACTGATTCCCTTACCCAGCATTGGATATTGGATGGCTTTCCCCGGACGGTAGGCCAAGGCAAACTCCTTGATGCGCATCTTCGGTCAGCCTTACCCGTCCTTTATGTTCTTTGTCGCTATCCCTGACGTTTCATTTAGGAAGAAAGACTCGCCGCTCAATCTCGTCGTGAATCTTGACGTTCCTGATGAAGTCATTCTTGCCCGCATTTCTGATAGATGGGTCCATCTCCCATCTGGTCGCGTTTACAACCTCTCATACAACCGGCCCCGAGTCGATGGGCTCGATGACGAGACCGGTGAACCACTCATTAAGCGGCCCGATGATAACCCGGTAAGTGTGGATTAACTTTAGGACAATAATCAAATGCATCCATCTCGCTAACGTATATGTATTGCTGTGACACTTCAGGAAATATTCGCGCGCCGCTTGCAACAATTTTACGCATCGACTTCGTCGCTTTTGCAATATTACGGTTCCCCTGGGTCTTCTTCGATCGCACCTTCCCCCGGCTCGAAAGCAAAACTTGTTTCGCTACGTGGTGGCACATCTGATGAAATATGGCCCTTGCTAGAGCATGCAGTGCGCTCGACCGCACCTAGTCTTAGAGAGCGTAATGAGGAACGTAGAAGGACCAGTCTCAGCGAAGTCGTGTCGGCGAGGGAGGAGAGCAACTCTTACATCAACCAATCGCGCGATGCGCACGTGAACACTGATCGCCTCGCTGATTGACTGCAATTCCATGGCGACCTACCCTCTTCTTTTGTGTTTTACTTTGTCCTTGTCCTGCCTGTGGACGTAGGACACCGCCGACTTTTCGCCACCTTTCGCTGTTACCATTCTCCCAGTTGGGATACGATTGCATAATATCAATAAATTTTCATCATTTATCACTCGGACGGGAATCTCTCCGGTACTTTTCGAAGTTTGCAACCCTATTGAGATCCCGCGATTCCAGCATATCTAGCTTCTCCGCGGCAATTACATCCCCCTTGACTTGGTCAAGAAGTGTGGTCCATGGAGCCCTTGGCACCGGTTCGCGAATAGTTTCCAGCGTTCGTGCCAACTATGCCGTGCGTGCTGGTGAGTGGGGGGTGACCATAAGAATAGCCAAGAAACCTACCTTGCTTTTGGAACCATCCGGTTGCCCGGACGCACGGAGACGACTGAGGGTGGCCTCGTGCACCGCGGTCTCCAACGCTAAAACGGAATGAAACTCTTTCAGGAATTGGAAAAGGTCCGCGATGGCGGACGATATGGCGCTCCAGAGCGGCTGGACATTTAGGTAAGGCGGGCTAGTCGGAGAATGTCCGGGCGTCGCACGTACTGTGTTTTGTCCCTTCGAAACCTCCGACTCGTGCGCATTGATGAGAATCAAGAAGGGTGGCCAGAGCTCGTTCCAGATTACAAAAGGCCCCGCCCTCGGAACCGGAGTAGGACCACCCTGTGAGGGCGGGTCTCGCGACAGCATCCTTTCGAGCAGCAGCCATAGCTTTACAGAAGCGTAGCAATGATTGATATTAGCCGCCGCGTTCACGAGTCCTTGGGCTGCGGAGGAAGATGCGGCCATAGCTTCCCGATACGCGATTACAAAGGTCGAAAATTGCCCCATTAAAACGGCTCCGGGGCGAGGAGATTCGTGAGACAACGCAGCGAGTAAAAACACGTTCCACAAGCTTATGCTCCATTGTCGTAAGTATCTCTGTACTCGATCCACGTCAGCATGATCATCAGGTGAACCGAAGAGCGAGCGAACCTCTGGGGGTTGCTCTGTGAACTGCTGATGAAGGGACTCTGCGTCGATTCTCCAGCCATGGAGGACCAGATTTGCGATAGATAAGGAAACATTGACCTCAGCCTCCGCATTGCTTCCTTGTGGAATGCGAGTTTGTAAATAGGCAATACCGTCTGCTCCTAGCCTCGATATCGAGCCATCCAAGTCCTTGTCGTATTCGGGCGTGCTGATGCTCGTCTTTGCAATGGCCTAAAGATCCATCAGACAGCGACCCGAGATCTAAAAACCGCTGATAATACCTCAGCTATTGCCGCTAATGTTGATGGGAAGATCCGGCTTTTTCGTCGTAACCCCTCGCCGTAGATTTCAAGAACCGTAGATATGATCCGATTTTGTTCAAGCCTGAGATCTGCGGGTGTGTTTTGCTTCTTGATGCGAAGATGGTAGTGTTTTGCGACCTCTAACATGCGAACGAGACTCGGCTGACTTATAACGAATTTGATCAGTATTGCCCGGAGTATAGTATCAACGTAGACGAGGAAGTCCTTTGGGGTCCTCTAAGTGAGTAAGAAATGCGATGTAAAGCGAACCATACCCGAGTTTGGGTTGGGTTATTTTCTATGAGAGTGCTACTGATCGAGAGCAACGGGCTTGGGTCAAAGCTTTCTGGTGACCACTCTGCCGTACGACGGACAACATTGGTGAGGCAGACTCCTATGTCTGCTGCGGGATTAGGGGAGCGGCAAAAATCTGTAGGCGAGACTCACGGCGTACGAGACCCGGATCATAAGCACCATTGTGAACCTTCTCTATAAAGAGACTGAGGTTATGTATGACCAACTTGAAACTCTCTGCGTCACTCTCGACTATCCTGGAAGCGGTGTCTCGTAAAAGGATATCTCTCAGTCCCTCGGCGGAACCACGGGAGGCGTTCTCTGTACATGACCGGAGAGCATCGAAGAAAGATTGGACATGCGTTCTCTGCGGAGTACGTGAGAAACCGACGGGACTCAGGTAGAGTAAAAGTACTGGCTTTGAATAATGCAATGGTTATCCCACGTTCAGCAAACCTGATTCAAGGTCAACGTTAGCTGGCGAGACAGCGATTCTTCCATGGCGTACATTGATAAAGCACCCTCGATGAAGGACACTGCTTGAGACGCAAGGGGATCCTCTTTTCCGGACCCAAGATCTGTAACAACTTGCGAGCATACTTCAATGGACTCACTGAAATCGCATGTCAACATTGAGCCTGTACCCACAAGGAACGTCGCTTACAGAACGAAGCTTCCTGCCACGTTCGGCCATAATTTGACATATGTCTGTGCTACGGTCAAGGAAAGCTGGCGTAGTTCATGGCTGAGCCGAGTAGGCACGAGATTCAGTACCCGAAGAACAGCCCTCCGAAGACTTCCTTGCAGGTGTCGAAGAGGTGGGCTTTCCATATCGTGTTTATACATGACGACAAGAAGACATTCAATGAGCCTCTTTGTCGTCAAGAATGGCAAGTCAAGGATATCTCTTGATCCAGTGATCAGTGCGAGGGTAACATCCACAAAGATAGATCCAACAAGCAGCGGCGTCGGTGCGTCATCCGGGGGTAGTGAATCAGTCATTGCAGAAGCGACAAGGTAAAATGGATGTGGGGCATCAAGCACAGATAATAGTTCATCTATACAGGGCGACACGTCGCTGGTCGCAATTCTCGTATGCTCGAATGCAACCTGAAATCCTTGGCCTGCAGGTGCGGGGACGATCGACACGTTGACGAATCCCAGATCATGAACGAGGTGTTTCTTCAGCTTGAGCAAGGTGAGTAGGTCAACGCTTGTGCCAGAACTGATCATTTTCAAGCTCAAAACGAGAGCAGAGATCTTCGGAGGGTTAATTGAAGGGAAAGCAAGTTGCTGCAAACGACTCACGCGTAAGGTGGCAATGTCAGAATCAGCGGTGGCTGGGCTGCGGTTTAATTCCGACTGCAGAATTGAACGTACGACTCCAAAATACATTGCAAGAGGGAACTCACTGTGTGCACATCAGCGGACTCATTCTTTGTATTTTCGTTACCTGGAGTGTAATCTTCTTCGGAAAGGATCCCGACGATGACGTCCCAGGAAAGTACTAGAGAAGATATCGTGAGGAAAGGCATGCGTTCATCACGATGCGTACCTCTCCAGCTAGAAAATAGCGTGTGAAGTCGTATGAGGAAGTTGACAAGCCTCACACGTTCCGCCACCGGGGCCTTGACCAGGGCTTCATTCCAACAGTTTGTTATAGCTTCGAAATGAGCAGGAAGTAAAGTCTGCGACCAAGTATCCACAGCAACTTTAACTTCTTCCTGTAAGAAATCTCAACCTTGGTGAACAGTCAGGACCTAAATACACAAGTACCTGAGGATCCTGCCACAGTGCAGGGAAGTAATTGTAGAAAATTATCGTGGCGCTGGATTGCCACTGCCTATCTTCGACGATGATTGATGGGTTGATCACGTCAAGAATGATGCGAAAGAGATGCTTCAATGTTCGAAGCCTAGGCAACGTGAAAATTCATGGCGTTTGCATTGAAACGTCGCCCTCTTACCGCGTTTCCCAGTGAGTTGCGGAAGACAACGAGGTCTGCAGGAGAGCGTCCAGGGGCTGTGAGTCGACAACAAGGATGCGCATAAGTAGATTAGGGCAGATTGAGGATAGGTAGCCAGATTGCATTTCATAGAATGACCAAACACTTCCCGAGGATGAGTAGGTACCAACGGTTGGGATCTATTCCAAGACTTACCAAGAACTGAGTACACCAGCGTTGCGGAGGATGAAATTATCCACTTCGTACGTTTCCATCAATGAACATTCCTTCACAAAAAGGTAGAAGAACTTGGCGACAATGACACTAATCTCTTCTTGTCGCGCCCCAACATAGTCTCCGAGTACTCGAACGAAGCCAATATTCATGTGAACTGGATCTGCAACAATCGATGCCCTTGCATTGTTAGTTCGTCTGTCCAACTGGTGAGCAATGACGAGTTGCAACTGGATGTGCTAGAAGCAAACCTAGAGGGTAGCTGAAGCACCTCGCTTTCAGCAATCAAGCCATGATCAACAAGGACCCCACGCGCGCAGCCAGCCAAAAGAAGACATGTGACTAGGGATAATCGAATGAAGTCAGATCTGGAAAGATGTCAGCTCCAAATGTCCTTCTCTGTGATCCTCTGTCTTACATAACCGGGAGATCCTTTCCCTTTCCCTCATTCAAATATTTACATATATCTGCGGACAGGCGAATATGCACAGAACTGATCATGTTTTGGAGTTCCTGTCGGCCGAGAGACCTCATCCAGCCACATAGAAACGTGGCATGAATCAGGGGATACATCTCAGTTACCGAGAACTTGAACTGATCGGTTAGAGACTTGAAATGCTGAAAGATCGATTCCGGAATGTCCACTCCAGAGCGAGCAAAGATGCTCAACCATTGCAAACACCGACCTAAACCCTCCCGGTTTCCGGACGCGTTTTTGAGGACTACGCCCCATGGATTGGTAGCCGTGATACTAGAACCATCAGTAAACGATGTGGTGATATCAAAGGCGCTGCTCAATTGGTGATTAATGCTACTTTCCCGACTTAAAAGCCGTTGTAAAGACAAAACAGGCTATGAATGCCTTTAGTAGAGGACGACGCGGGGATTAATTGAATTACTTTATTCAACGGCGGGTTCAAAGTAGACTCCAGCCATAGAAGGAAGATGTCGTCAAATGTAGTGAAGACGACGAAAGCTTGGCAGAGTCTGGTGATGTGTCGCAACGATAGGTCCACCTTTGAGAGCTTCAGTATGAAAGACTATCAAAAGGCCGTACATTACTTGCCATCTCTTTATCAGCTTCAGCCTCAAGCCTCTCTCCAGCGATCTCAAGAACCAACTCAAAGCACGTTTTCCCATAGAATACTGCATCTAGGTCGTGAAGCGCGAGCAACCACGCAGCGGCATAGTTCCGGAGTAAAGATCGACGATGGGTAAGATAGTCTCCACTATTCTTTGACGATGCAGCAAACTTTCCAGAATTGGGCCACGGTTGGTCCATACTACTGCGCACGCCGGGAAGTTCTCGCCCCAGAGGAATATAATCCCGAAGTATGACCGCTAATCTCTCGTCCTCCATGACATGAGTCTAGTGTCACCCTGAATCCAAATGTGAAATCACGCACTTCCGCAAGAATCCAATCAAGGACAGATTTCATGAGTCGACGAAGGGCATAGTTTGTCGACATCTCCGTCGGCCAGGCTCTCCTGACCAAAAGCAGAAACCCGGCTTCATTGGCCGAGAGATAAATATCTGATAGACATGCCTCGATAGCCGTCATGAGGATTTCGACATTGGCAGAGAGATCGAGGCATAGAGGCAACGAAAATAGGCACCGTGATTCCTTGTATTGCAACAAACCTTGTGGTTCGACTACATGGATATCCGGGAGTTCGAGCAGGCCAACGTGATGCAAATGACTGAGTAACATCTCGGCAGCGATATCAGAGTGTATCTGGAAGTTGGTAGCAAGGTTATCGCGAAGAAGTCCGAGGGGAATGGCATCGTAGATATGGGGTTGCGACCTGATATAGTCCGGCTGGGGGCACAGAAAAGGATCAGGTGAATCTCCAGTAATTGGATCAGGAGTCACTTCTACGAGTTTCGTGCTCGCGGCCAGGAAAACTAGAGTCGGCCAGTCAAAAAGCAGGGTCGTCCTTGGGGTGGAACGACATTCCTGGAAGAAATCATTCAACGCGTCTGATGGGACGAATCTTGGAGAGAGTGCGGTAGCTCGGAAACGACCAAGGAGAGATTGGAGTTCGAGACTGAACGGCTTGGAAGCCTCACCTCCACCTTCGATGATGACGGAGCCCAATGCGAGTCCATTGCTCAGCAGTTGTAGTTGGGTCCAAAGGATGTCAGAGCATATGAGAATATCTTCGTAATGTTGGAGTGAATCTGGATCGAGCTCGAGTGAGGTCTTGAAATGGTTGTCGAAGGAGTTGCGCAAGTCATGGGGAGAGATAGTCATGTGAGCTGATGTGAGTGGAGCTGCGCGACACTGCGCGACAACTGTTGCTGAGAGGGGTGCGATGCACGCGGCATGTACGAAGTGATTGCAATTATCGCATTTAAGACCTTGGCTGTGGCATCCCCACAGCGGTAGTTTGCAGATAAAACAGAGCGCCAGAGTAAACATATTGACAACGCCGAAGGCATGTCCCGAGACGTATTGTCCGTTAGGCCCACTTCCCGGTAGTTGGACGTAGCAGAACCGATGAGCTGCCACCTTTTGAGTGCTGGGGTCTAGTTCCATTGGATACTGAGTGAGCAAGTTGCCGTCAGGGTAGTCATAACAATCGAAATGCACGGCACAGATGCACAATGGGCAGAAAAGTCCTTGCCCAGTAATTTGATTGGAACATGACCGACACTCTCGTAATATGTTCCCTTCAAAAAGCGTTGGACCGGAATGTTCTGCGAACTGCCAAAGGACGAACTGATGGGCGTGGGGACGGTACGAGGGTGGGGGGTTGATGTCCGCCAATGATTCGAACGGCTTACTCAGGAGGCAGTGGCCGAGTGCGCGAGGCCAGTAAAAATACAAAAGGCCAAGAGCAGTGAGTCGAGCCTTGGGTGTATGATATGCAACAACTTCAAGGACGTTTAGAGAAGCATCAGGTCTTAAATCAACAATCATGTCAAATAGGTGGCGCAGTCGGTATAGAGTAAGTGTCGATGCCTCGCTGAAGTCAATTGCCTCGGAGATGGCAGCCAGCAGAGGCGATACGAGTGAAAGAAGACGGTAAGATGTCAGAGATTGGCCAGATGCGCTCTGAGAAGGTACACAGTGGCTAGAGTACCATGGACCGGAAGTCCAACTTTGGGCGTCAGCCCGGAATGTGGAGCGCCTCTCTTCGTAAGGTTCAACTTGAATGGAAACGGTAGGGGGAACACAATCATCTTCGAGCCCGGCGAAGTGCCCTGTGAACAATAGCACAATGAACACAAACCCAGGAGGACAAATTATGTGGCGAGGTACCTTGATTATTCGGGGTTGCCCTACTGTCTTTAGTAAAGCCGCGCAGCTTCTGTTCTTCATGGAGCATGTCCCGAAGAACGCTCTCGAAAAATAAAAGCAATCGAGGGTGCATTTCTGGCCTGAATGTTGCGAATGCCGGCAGGAGGGCAAAGCCGATTTGGGAGACAACGGTGTCAGACTTCGTGTGCATATGCACGAGCAGAAGCGCGATATCTAGAGATATGGCTTGTAGAGAGTTTGGTGGACGAGAAGGACGAGGTGGTGTCAATGGAAATCGACAGTCCTCGGAAACTATGGATTGGAGAACGGAAATGCATTGAGAAAGCAGCTCGGTTGATTCCATTCCAGAGTAAGACAGGCGCCTTGCATCAATGCTGGCGCTGCGTCTTCGTCGACGGAGGGGGGAAGATGGAACTGTAAAGTTTTCGCCGCTCCCGGACATAGAGGGGGTACTGAGGGGTGGGTATGAGCAGTGACACGGGGGACGTTCTCAGGGAAACTTACCTTTCATTAAATAACTGCCACCCATAGGACAATGAAATCATCAACACATCTCTCAGGCGGTTCATCAGGTCGAAGGCTAAATCCGGGGAAAAGGCCCGCTCAGAACTATCCTCGCTGTCCGGGTCCGCCGATTGAACAGTACTGTTCGTCCTTGACCTTCGGGGGATGATGGATTTAGCTATCGGTATCGCCTGAGTTAGCGGAGGATTTGACGGAGGGCACTTCGGTCTGCGTCGAAGTTGTTCGAGAACGTGTGCGAGTAGCTTTTGGGACTCATCCCGTGCCTTGGCAACCCCGGGAGCAAGCGTTGGTGATGGCTGAGGAGACGGGGCACCGCTAGCGATACCATGGGAAGGGCGAAGAGATGGTAATGCCGCCTGGGAAAGTGCGCGAGCTCTCTGCCCGAAAGACGGCGATGGTTCATCGACTGGGGTCGACAGGGGAGTAACGAGGGTATCAGATATCTCAAGGCGAAGAGCAGGCACTATGAGTTTTTCCCTCTGAAATGGCATGACTCTCAGAGTTGTGATAAGTGTCCCCACTCGTATCTGTGTGAGTCCGTTCGAGGCCGACTTAGCCAAGTTACGTTACACCTCTGCTATTAATCTCGCTGTGTCAGTGAGGGTGAGGGGATCACGACCACGTGACTGGTATCTCCTTCGGAGGCGGCAGGGCGCCTATGCGATCCAACACTTTAGGCTGACTCCGATCGCGTTGCATCGTGGCCGCAGCGCTGTACTCGATATGCCCCGTAGAAAGCCAACCTCTGAACAACCCAAGCAGCAGAGTCTCATTGGGTTTCTACAACCACATTCTAGCAGCTCTCGGAACGACAGATCCAAGACAAAACTTGGGCGGGCCAGCCGAGCAACTGAGACAATTGAGCAAAGTGACACGGACAGTGATGTAGAGGCGATCCACTTCGAACCGAGGAAAGTAGTCCCCTCGGATGATGACGATATTCAGCCATCCTCTCCAGCAAAGCGGCGTAGAATGGCGGCCGAGGTTGTGTCACATGCGGACCATGGAACGTCAACCCCCAGCGGCGATTCGGATGACAGCATAGACACGAACCAGAGAGCATCGCTATCAACCAAGATAGGTCGTCCTGTTTCTCGTAGCCCGAGCACAGAGCTCGAGTCGCCTCCTAAGCGACGGCGGCTGGCCAAGGGAATCCGACCCTCGAGTCCGGAGGAGCCTGACGATCTGCTTGGCGAGGTTGATGAAGCAGGCGAATCTTTCCTCGAGTCACGCGAGGCCCCAACTAATCTCTATCACAGATATCATCCAGTCTCGCTTTCGCAATCGCCAGAAACGGACAGCTTTTCAGCAGAATCTCGACCGATTGAAAAGTAAGCGAGAGTCGATGAACCAGTGTGATAGCAGCGTGATGACGGTGCTACGTGCTGCGTGTCACAGAGAAAAAGCGTGGAGTGAAGCTCCCCGAATCAAGTGACGAGCAAACAGATGCGGACGACGAACGGATCGCACCTTTTCATGATTCTCAGCAGGACGACAGTAATCAAGACGGTGACGACGATGGGGGTGATGATGACGAACAGATCGACGATTTTGTCGTCCAGGATGACGGGGCGGTCGTACCTGAACTACCCATGGCCTTCAGTCGTCGTGGTCATCAAGACATAAGCCATGACTTCAAGGTCGTTTGTCAACTTTTCGTGCACCTTGCAATGATGCCAATGGATGAGCGTCGGCTCTTCATGGAAGAAATGCTAGAAGGTGCAAGACTATACTTCTGAGGCTACTAAACTAAGTGATACGCAGGTGAACACTACTTCTCGGTCCCGTTCCAAGTCATTCGTCGAAAAATCTCGGGCACACGGGACTCCATAGCATCATCCGTCTGGCGAAGTGAATACAAGGAGGCATTGGAACGATACCCGGACCTCACCCTGACGAAACTAGACTTTGCGGTTCCCCGTTGTGATGCATGTCACCTCGGTGGAAGGCTATCCACCGTATCTGGGTGGTTAAAGGGCATTCCTTACGACAACCTTTCGTTCGAGGTGGGTTTTCCATTGATAACTGCGATGTTTCTCTAGGCCCATCATGCCTGTAGCCCATCATCGACGAATATGATTCGGAGGACCCTGAGGACGAGAATTCTCATGTTACTAGCTTCGACCTCGGCCGCTTCTGCGCAGCTCGAACTCAGATCTTCCATCAGTTGTCACACTGGAATGTGAGACAATGACTCTGGACAGGGGCAATGCTTATCGCTGATGGTGGTCCAGTATCACTTATACAGGACGTTGTCCGAAGAAGTCGACCTTATACGACAGCGTGGAAAGAAGCGACCATTTAGTCGGCTGGCCTATGCCAAGAACCTTCCTCCACCAGAGGACACTTCAAACCCAGATGATATTATGGAATGGTTGGATCAAAGAGGCGTTGTATCAGCAGAGTGGCAGAAAATACGTGAGTTGTTGGAACGCGCTAGCAACTTGGATGCATCCACTGGAAGGAAGGAAGAGGACATTGATCTAGACATGTAAACTCGAAACCATGTCCATCGTATGCTCTGACGTTGTATGTCAAACTGATAGTTACCTGACACATTTATTACCTCGTAGCCTTGTGAAAGTGTAGATTCAATAATCATAGTGATGTGGCGCTGCGTGGTAATGGCATGGCACTTACTAGACAAGGTTGACTCAAGACCCCACCTCGCGTCCATAATGCAACAAACGCCGTTCACCATACGTTCTGGTTA
Source organism: Russula sp. MG48 (assembly GCA_003313725.1). Classification (NCBI taxonomy): domain Eukaryota; kingdom Fungi; phylum Basidiomycota; class Agaricomycetes; order Russulales; family Russulaceae; genus Russula; species Russula sp. MG48. The sequence continues at coordinate 24,513 of QLOS01001731.1, read as the reverse complement.
GAAATCATACTATACATGTTCACGTCATCCGCCCGACCTTGCACTTATGTGTTCCTTCGTGTGCTGGCGTCACGGTAAACGTGCCATGTCAGCAGACGAAAACGGATGAAACCCGAACGTATGCCATCACTACGTTGAAACCGGGCTGCGGGATAGTAACATCACTCACTGTGAATGATATATAAATAGGTGGGTAGGCAGTCATGTGTACTCGGACTGTGATTTATACGGATAGATCGGAAACCGAAGAGGGTATGTTTGACCGGGGCTCTGGATGGGTGTGAGATATGTAGTATAAATAATCCCTCACTATCGCTGCGTCTTCATTTGGATTCCGATAAATCCCAGCCATCTACAGATTCTCTTCAGGTTCATCTTCGATTATCCGTGCATAGTCCTCGTAGCTCGCGAACGCTGGCAGTGAGCGAAGCTTTTTCCTCCGGGTCCGTACATCCTCCTTCCGATATTCATCGCGCTTTCGCTTCTTACTGTCACTGAAACTGGTTCGTTCCTCTGCGTTGCAACCAACCTCATCATTTTTTGTAGGATCCACCAAATCATTACCATGCGAGGCTTCGCTGACTGAGAGCCCGTCTTCGTAGTCGCAAATGTTGCTGCCACGCTCAGCATCGGATTGATCTTCCTCATCCCCTTCGGGATCGTTAAGTTCTGAACCGGAGATAGAATCTTCGACGAAATTGTCGTCGTCATCACTGTCGTCATTGCAGTTGGGACTGGCTTTCGGCATTGAGGCTTTCATCACCTGCATCGACCCATCATCAGTCTGGTCCGCAGGAGATTCCTGTAATGCCCACCTTCCAAATCTCCGCCTCCTCTTGGTCGCTGTCTTCGTCACTAGTAGCATCATTGCTCTCACCGTCGGGTTCTGTACCGGAATCATCGCGTTTCGCCCTACGCTTGTCAACTTTTGCTGCCCTCGCTTTCTCCCTTGCGTGTTTCTGCGAGAAGAATCGCTGGAAAAATGCCTGCGATAGAACGCGTGAGGGTCGGCGCATTCTCGCCTTGCGGAAAGGCAACGCACCTGATCCACAGGCACGGCACCCTCCCCACGTCGCCACCACCCGTCAATATTGAGGGGTGTTTCCTGTATGTCTGCTCTCACCCTCCTTACGCCGTCTGCGCCCCCCGTGGTAGAGGGTTGCATGGCACTCGCGCCCCTGACTCCCGCTTTCTTTGGGTTTTTGTATACGAAACGATCCAAGAAATGAGCGAGTGTATAAAGCGTCAAGTCTGAACTAGTCGTAAGGGGCTCATGAGAGAGGAGCTGGCGCGCGAGGAGAGCAACGGTCGGATGCGCGTGGTGAAGTAGAGTTGTCTACTCGATTTCACAAGCACTGAGGGTTGCAGTAGCCGCAAGTAAAGAAAATGACGCACCAATTCCCAGAGAGGAGATGATTGTGCATGAGAATATTGAGGCTCGCGCTTATATGGGTCATACTCTTCACCTTTTACCACCGGCGAGGCGGAGGCTTGGTCAATGAGAGTGCATAAACCTGGCGAGGAGGTGAAAAGCTGACGTCCCAGTGTGACTTAGCCTATTCGTGCAAGCTGAATAAGAAAAACAACACACCTCGCCAAGTAGCCAGAGTCCGCCTGCTACGAACTCAGATCCACCAGACCCACTCGCAAGAAGTTGACAAAATCGTTTCACGAATGCCATTACTCGGGCTTTCTCTGCATCAGCTTTTAAACTCTTGAATAACAGATTTAGGAAAAGAGCTTGATTGCGCGTAGTGTAGAGGCGAGGGTCAAGCAAGGTCGCGTACAGCGCACGATAAAACCGGGATACTATAGGGGAAGTAGCTGGGAGAGAGGACGCAATTTGTTGAAGTAGGGTGAGCGCTCGAAGGGAGATGTTGAACGTCGAAGTATGTACGAGAAGGAAAAGCGTGCCAATGTGCATGTCGAATCTAATATGGTCGTCGGTTCAGTCAAAATCAATCGAATCAAGTGGGAGAGGGCGCACTCTGCATCAGCTCCTCTGAACTGCGCATACGGCAGGGCACGGTTTACACCTGTCAGTATCGCGCTGACCAGCCTTGCATTCGAGTCCTGTACCTCCGCGAATCCAGCTGCACCTCGCACTTCCTTATGTTTCCCTTTGATGAACTTTGGCTTCTTTTTCTGCTTCCCTTTATCCGTGAGCTGTTCCAGTGCTGCGTCATCAGCGGTTTCAGGCTGCCGTTCACCCACAACCTCGCGGAAGAGCTGAAAGTAGACATTCATCAGCGTGCGCGCCGCGGTGCGGTCCACCTCGGATGTGGAAAGGACGATCTGGTTGAAGGTGATAGTTGCATAGTAGCGTGCATGGGCGTGCCAAACGCCCTTTTCCTGTTTTGCTGCTAAATTTGACGTTTCAGGCTGGTTGTGGGTGTTCGGTTTTAGAGGGAGCGCCGAGGGGGGATTCGGCCGCATGACAAGTGCCGTTGTTTCGCGAATAACGACCGCTTTCATGGCGGGATGTTCTTGCAGTATATGAAGGAGATGATAAGATGTTCGGGCACAGATGGCACTTTCTGTGTCGCCCTGGAATGGTGGTGTCAGAAAATGGAACTATGGTAACACCAGGAGCTAACGCACAAGCTTGTTCACCAACAGCCTTAGCAAATTTTGCTCTTGTTCCGGATTGGAGCGAAGGAGGGTGGCGATTAAGTTAAGCGACTGCGTGCGGACATATGACAGAGGATCCAGGGAGAAGGCCTAGGGAATAGTGAGCAATAAGTGAGGAAGGAGGTTTCTTGTAGCACCTCAAGTATCTGAAGGTAAGAGAAGAAGTACTTCTTTAACCAATCCTCGAAGTACCAGATGACGAGGTGCTGGTCGGTGACATCCGGGTGTAGCAGTGGTTGATCACGGAAGTACCTGCATCGTGGTTGTTGGACGCATATACAAGACGGGAGTAGATGAAATGTACTTGAGCTTTCGATTCGGGGTACCACCTCCGATCCACCAGTCCATAATCGCCCTCGCAGCTTTGAGTCTATCTTCTCTCCCGGCCGCCTTGCCTTTGCTTTTTTCTGTGTCTTGTGACGCGCCGACTCCGCCTCGCCCCTTTTCTGCTAAATTCCTCAATGCCTCCAGTGCTCGGATGTTGTGTAAAGGTGCGCCCTGAGCCATGAGCGTGAGTACACTGAGCCGATCGCTCAGGGTACCACTGGCGAGGATATTGCGCTGAAAGGCCTGATCAGACGCGGAGGAACCTGCCACAGCGTTGGGTCGAGCAGAGAATATGGAGAGCTCAGAGGCATGTAGGGAGGAGGCGCGGTTGAGTAAGGTAGCGAGTTGGGATGCGGATTGGGAAAAAACTGGTTTAGAGGTGGTGGAAAGGGGTGGAAGAAAATTGTACCAGTCAGACGAGGCGGGAACGAGTAGCTTTGCCTTGAGGGGCTCAGCTACTGGATTGCTGGGGACTGCGACTCGGAGGGGCATCGACACAATGATCTCTGACCTCAGGCTCAGGCTGGCGCGGTACGGTCCTAACTTAGGAAGCTGCCAGTGGCCGCAGCGGCCCGGGCTGACACGTCTCAACGAACGCGGTATCTCATCATCTTAACTTGAAGTCACTACAGTATGCGTGCTTACTACTTCGACAATCTTCCGGGGGACCAGCGTCTCCAACATGATTCAGGCCGATCTACCGATCCTGATCACCTTCGCAAGTTCGGCGTCCTCTACTGGACTATCCCACTGGACATCGCAGGAGGCTGGGAATCTGCTATTGATACGATATCCGAGCAGCAGGGCTATAAAAATCGCGACACTATCAACGTGACAAAGGAGGGACTGGGAGACTTATACGAGTCCAAGCTCAAGTCTTTTTTTGAAGAGTGAGTGGTGCTATGATTGGTCATGTATTGGACTAAGGTCACCCGCCGCGTATTCGATAGGCATCTGCATGAAGATGAGGAGATCCGATATATTCTCTCCGGTTCGGGGTTCTTCGATATACGCGGTCCGTGTATTGTTTCTGCTCCAGTCATCAGCCTCTGATGGATGCGCAGAACATCCCTCGGACGAGTGGATCCGTATTCACGTTCTTCCGGGCGACCTTCTGGTCATTCCAGCCGGGATCTACCACCGCTTCACGCTTGACGAATCAAATAAAATCAAGGCTCTTCGCCTATTCAAGGTCTGTGTTATTCTCAATGCGTCTCGCATCCTAAATCTGTCTATATGTTCAGGAGGAACCGAAGTGGATACCTTATGTACGCAGTCCGGAGACTGACTCCAACGCCTACCGTGTCCAGTACATTAATTCGCTCAAGGACGCCACTGTAGTATGAGCGCAGTGTTTCTGACCTTCAATTAAAACGACGAGTGTATAGTGACCGTAGAATGAAGTTCGTCTAGCATTAACGTCTTCTTCGCCCACGTATTCTCCGTTATTGGCCTCATCCGACGGTGGCCTTCCTCCCTCCCCCCTCATCAACCCCATCCGGGGGCACGACCTCGCTTCTATGACGCCGGCAGGCATCCATGTAGGGAGGAGCCCAGCGTCCGGTGGCCTCTCTGCGCCTAGCTCAAAACGCTTTCTTCCTCCTGTGCTGTTACGGGGTCTTCAATTACTGCAGATGGGATTCTGTAAACTCAGCCAGCGGAGGTGTCCTTCACCACGACCAACGTTCTATCGACCTGCAGTGGGAGTAACTGTGAGCATAGAATGAAGGGAGATGCACGACAGAGCACCCACCACTTCTACTTGTCCACCTCCACAACCCAGACTCGTGTTTGACCTTTGCTAGCATTGAGATCTCTAAGCACATCGTGCCGCAGGGTACGCAGATCATCGTCGGCTTGGTTTAGTCGTCCACGCGTCCCTTATCCGTAAGCGCAGAGCTGAAATGAGTGAATAGGAGAACTGTGAGGAGGAAGGTACAGGCGATTGTTTGTTGATGTTTGTTTCCACGGCCCACATGCCATCGGGAAGTGTCGTAGTGTACCCCGTCACCATCACTTCGTACTACAGTACTGCGGCACTCGGCGCGCGACTGTCTTCGACACGTTTGACATTCCGGGATCAATCAACGTGGACGGACAAACACATCATCATGGCCTACTATTCTTCTCAAGCAGGGCAGCATCCAGCGACCTCGGGGGCGTATCCGTATAGTACCTACTCATACACTCATCCGCAGACACCTGGTGCATATCCCTACACAACTGGTGCATATCCAGGAACCGCTGTTACGGGCTACGGCGCCGCATGGCCATATTCATATAGTTATTATCAACATCAACCTACCAGTGCATTGTCCAAGCCTGCCACAGCCCAGGCAACTGCCGCTACGCCAACTACGGCTGTGGCCACGAGCACCCAGCGGACTACCTTTACTGCATATAACCCCACATACTCCCGTGAAAACGCTGGAAATGGTGTAGCAAATGGGACTTCTTCTCGCGGATACAAAAAACAGTCCAACTTCAAAGGATTGTTCACCAAAGAGCGTGCGTTCAACAGCCAATCATACGTTGCAGCTCACACACCCACCTTCGGTCCAGTCCGCAATCTGATGTTTGGCTTCGGAGACGACAGAAACCCCTCAAACGACACTGTCAATGTCATGGAAGAAATACTCGTGGAGTACATCGCGGACGTGGTAGGTGGCTTCTGTACCTTTAACCTTCTCGTGGCGACAACACCCTCTGTCCAGTGCCAAACTGCCCTTGCACCGACAAAAAAATCCCGCCTATCAATAGAAGACTTCCGTAGGGCACTATCGCGTCCGGCTGACGCTAAAAAACTTGCACGAATGGAGGAGTTATTGTTCATGCAGGAAGATATTAAGCGGGCGAGGGCACAGTTCAATGATTCTGAGATGAATCAGTCTAAGGGTCTGCCATCATAATACTAAACAGGGGGAAGTGCGCGTCGTGATTGATGCTACCTTCTCCACGACAGTCAGACGGTATGGTCGAGTATTGTAATACAACGTACGGTTAGGGTGTGGACTACTGATCCTCCTGGATTGCGTCGTTCGTTTCCTCTGCATCGTCTTGTCCGGCAGCTTCGGGCGCGTCATTTCTGCGCCCTCGCAAGCCTAAGAGAAACTTCAATAAGTTGTTTGCATCATGGCGTTTCCCTCCTCACCTCCGCCGGAAAGTGGTTTAGCGTGTTGTTTGAGCCATTCTTCAGATTCCCAGACTGAAAGAAAGCCCGCTTAGCAGAACTCCGTATGGGATCCAGGACGACTCACTTGCTCGATTACCAGTCGCTGGCGTCACTCCCTTCATGGGTCTCGCAAGGCTGACCTTCAAAACCCTACCACGTAGTTCATTCATGTCCATATTATCGATAGCGTCTTGCGCGTCGCCCGATGACGAAAACGTGACGAAGCCATAGCCACGGTGTTTCAAATCCGCAGCTACATCAATGAGCCAGGTATAAATGATCGCCGCAGTGATAGACACACGATTTTCATGCGGTCTCCCCGTTGCATTGGTGGGAAGTTGGACGTCAATAATATCGCCTAGAGGGAGTAACGTCAACGCAGAAGGACACACGGTTTGAGGCTGGGCCCACCAAATGTTGAAAATGCATCCAGGAGTATCTCTTCGTTCACGTCTTCGCCGATCCCTCCGACGAAGATCGTTTTCTTCGTCTTGTTCCCCTCTTCCATGTTGATGTTGGTAAAGAGCGTGAGTGGTGCTGTAACTTAGTAGCTTCGGTAGTTCCGCATGCAGCGGGCCGCCACCGACACATGATTAGCCAGGCCTATCCGAGTCATGGACGGCGGGACACACTGTAACGCCTTGTGTTTTTACTGTAAGCCCGCAAAGGCCTCTCAATTCCGTAATTCAGAACGGTTGAACCCTCTTTTGTATGCCACGGCTCTGTTCATGACTGCTTATGGGTCCACCTCGAGTTTGCATTCGAGGCAATGCGCTACAATCTACGAATCACAGGAATTGTGGGCTGAAAATCATCAGGATTCTGTCTCCTCCGAGCCCTTCTCTAATTTCCGACGTTTCCGTTCCTGATATCGCTCCAGCGCCCTCTGAATATCTGTGTCGTTGTTTCGTCTCGCCACCAGACGGGCAGCCGCCTCGCTTTCCTGCTGCTCCTTCCCCTTCACCGCCCTTTCTTGCTCTTCCGCAAACTGGGCCTTAATTTCCCGCATTCGCCGTTCATTGATTTCTTTCCGGCTAGCAGCTGACCCCACCGCGCGATGGACTTCCACAGTAGGGGCGTCTGCTTTCTTCGGCGTATGAAGACCAAGCCGCCTAGTATTTGGAGCAGATAAATTCAGGCCGGCAGAAAGAAGTTCGCGCTTGTCAACGATTTGATTGTCCTCATTGAGTTCTACGTCTTTGCCCTGTTCACGAGCAAGACGGGCAAGCTCTACGTCCGATTTTGAAGTGAGCTCTGGAGGTCTAACAATGGTGAGATTGGGGGTGGACCCTTGCGGTCCTTGCACAGTCCTCGACGTCGACTGTGTAGCTGCAACAGTTTCTTCATGCTTTTGTTCCGATTCCTCCAGTAATTTGCGGTAGAAGTGTGCCATGCCTCCTGACCCACGCTTCTTTTCGAGTTCTAACAATGTATCGGTTAGGGTGCCGGAGCGATAGTCATGTAATACTAACCTTCCCGCTTCCTCTCTTCTTCCTCTGCTCTGCGCACCTCCGCCATCTGGTCCTTGTATGCTTGGGTAACGAAGGCCTCTTTGTCACGAAACTCATCGCCTTCTGCCTCTCTCTCCCTCTGGATCATCTTTTCTTCTGCTCTCAAATGATCCATCCTGCGCGTCGCAGCCGATGTCAATAGGCCGCCAATGTATTTAGGCTTTAAGACACATAACTCAGTTTCATGGCGAAGGCAACACCCTGACGCGACATACCTTTCTTTCCTTGGACTCCCGCTCCTTGATTTCCTTTTGTCTGGATTTAGCGTCCTGCATGCTGTCCCATACTTCGTCATATTGATAAACCGTAGCATCAACCTGCTTTTCCTTTTCCATGCGTTTCTTGGCCGATTTTGACAACAGAACGTTTTGTGCTACGAGGTCGCTGTTTCCCGTGTGGCCATTACGTGTAGATGAGAGCGCATCGTCACCAGAAACATCGTCGTCGAGTGATGCGAAAGCAGCCGGACGCTTGAGTGAAGGGGCATCACCAACTGGTTTGGTGGAGGCCTTGCTGGTGAGAGAGAAAGAGAGTTTCATTACGTAAACGTGCTATCTCTATTCCTACAAGCAAGTTGAATGTGAACTGGCGGTATCACCACTACGTAGATGGCGCAAATCGGATACGACAGAAGACGTGTCAATGGTCCGACTCAGAGCTTTCAACCCATTTTCGACGACGAACCTGATGTCCTATATAAGGACTGGAAACTAGGGGAAAGGCGTCGGAACAGACAGGCTGAGGACGTTCGACCTATATGTGCGAGGCACACAGCTATTCCTCTCCCGCTTCTTGCTAACTCAATGTGACGTAGATAGTTCTAAATACAGGCTTCATCAAACAAGCTAATGGTTCCGCGTATATTGAAACCGAGCGCACTAAAATCGTATGCGCGGTGTGGGTCGTCTATGGCAGTCATGCTCCGTTAGTAATTCCAACCTGGCCTATTTTCCTCCCTTAGATATGGTCCTCGTCAATCAAAGAGCTCCGCATACCACGAGGTTGGGAGATTGAGTGTTGATGTCAAATTCACGCCGTTCTCATCGCTGGTGCGAAGAGTGCCTATCCGAGTAAGAGACGGTTAACAGCATTCTTATGCTTGTCCTCTCACTTGTCATCTCTCAGGATGCAGAGGACAGGTCTATAGCAAATCTTGTTCAACAAGCATTAGCTTCTAGTGTGCGATTGGATTTGCTGCCAAAGTCTGTTATAGACATATTCATAACCGTCGTCGAGTGTGATGGCATCGAGAGCTGCGTCGCAGCGGCCACAGTCGCTGCATCTACCTCCCTCGCAAAAGCTGGAATAGAGATGCTTGGTTTGGTCGTATCATGTGCTGGAGTGAGCCTATGCCGCCGTCCGTTCTTCCATTTCCTTACACTTGGACTATCAGGCTGTCGTTGGAGAGGATATATGGTTGGATCCTACAGAAGAAGAGGCGCGGTTGGCATCTGGACTGTTGCTGTGTGCATGTATGCCCGCTCTAGGTTTGACGACAAGCGTTTGGCAGACTGGTTGCATGCTTCCAGCCAAGGCGTTTCAGGTGGGCGACAACGGATTTCTCTCCGTCGGTTCATCGACCAACTCAAAATAACATCAGGGTCTCCAACTATGTCAAGAGCGTTGTACCGACATCCATCAAGTGGCAGCCCAGGCTCTTCATGAGGATTGAAGCACTAGTTGAGGCGCTCTATACAGCCTGATTTACAGCGGTGTACTCTCGTTCTATGTCATCTTTTGACAACGATGCATTCGTCACCGATACCACCTGCAGCCAACGGCCATTGCTCATGGCTCGACGTGTTTGATAAATGGAGACTAGTAATAACCTTGAGCTCCTCTCAAGTTGTTGGAACTAGCTCTTGTCCTCTTAGGCATTTTTTAAATAAATTTGAACATCAGATATAGTAATAAGATGTGCTCACTGCAGCAGCGTTTGTTCGATAGATCAGATCTTACCTTCGGTGAGTACGAGACAATACAAGCTTTACGTCTTCTCATTGCGCGCCCGTCGCATCGGTGGGTGTAAGGTGTAATGTTACCGAAGGCGTGTGTGTCTTGGTATAAGCATCAAGCGGTCATCGCGTCTACCTGGTGAGGATGGGAAACTGTCTATCGACCGAAAGGCTGTGCGTCGTGAGGACGACAAAAGGCCACACCCCTGCTCAATACTTGTCCCCTAGTTTTCATGTCCTCGACAGCAGCTTCAACTTCTAACTTTCGGTTGATCCTCGATGCATTGGACGACTACACCAAACAAACTGGGATAGATCTCACTAAAAATCCCTTCGCTGAAATCCTCCAGAACTGCAATTCACCTGATTCTATCCTCCAGCTACTTCAGGAAAAAGCACAGGCCTTCAAAGACTATCGAGACGGAAATCATAAATTGATCAACTGGCTCAGCCCCGCAGTGCAAGTCCTCCATGCATTTTCTGGTACTCTTAACGAGGTCGTCGGCCTGGTCAGTCCCACGGAGTGAATTCACCTTCTGATTGAGTTCTTATGTCTCTATCAGGTGCCATTCCAGCCAGCAAAACTAGTCTTTGTTGGCATCGACACACTCCTCACGGTACCGTTTATTCTTTACTTCAGTTGAATTATTGTGAATCTCCGATTACATCAGGCCGCCATTGGGGTCAGCGCAAGCTATGATGCTCTAGTTGACCTCTTTGAATGCGTCGCATATTTCCTGAATCGCCTTCGTGTCTACACTGAGATCCCGTTCATGCCCACTATGACGAGTATCATTGTAAAGATATTGGTCGAAGTCTTCTCCGTACTTGCCCTCGCGACGAAACAAATAAAGCAAGGGCGATTCAGTAGGCGGCTTGTTACTTTCTATATGTCTTGTGGTTGAAGATGTCTCAGGGAAATTCGCAAAGAAGCTGCTCGGCGAGAGCGAGATCGAAGCTGTGGTCCAGAGATTGGACCGACTTACGCACGAGGAGGCCCGGATGACGGTGGCTCAGACGCTCGAAGTGGTCCATGGTCTTGTAAAGAATATGAAAGTGGTCATGGATGGTACGCAAGTCTCACTCAATTTGTTGTCAGTGGTTGACTGGACTGTTGTCCGAGTAGACGGCAGGGCATCGACCGGTCAGATGCGACGGGCTCTGGGTATGTTAAGTCTGTGAGATAATTGATGTTTCTCGAATTGACTATGGGTGCTAGTTACGATGCAGGAGACGACAAGTGAGATAAACAAGATGAAGCGTCAGTCCTGATCTCTATCGACGTCGTTGAGGCTGAATGTGCGTTATAGGTGACCAGTTGCAAAAGGATATCCGAAGTTGGCTCTCGCCTCCAGATCCGTCGAAAAACCACAACATTGCGCGAGCAGCTCGTCACAATGGGACTTCTGCATGGTTTACCCAGGGCCACATCTTTGAAGAATGGAACAGGACTGGCTGTCTCTTATGGATCCATGGTAAACGTACGTGTTTCTCAGATCTCTCGTGCTTTACAGCTCTTGATGGCTCCCGCGGCCCGATTTGGTAGCGGGTTCGGGGAAGAGTATTCTTAGGTAGGTGTCGCTCCAATTCTGTTTTATAACTCCGTACAAGTTGAATTGTCAACCAGCTCTACAATTATTCAAGAAGCCAAAGAGAGACGTAACGCAGGACTGGCCTTGATGTGTTATTTCTACTGCGACTTTAGAGACACTGCGAAGCAGGATGTCCGTGGCCTACTCTCCTCTCTCCTTGCCCAATTATGCGCCAAGTCCGATTCCTGCTACGATATTCTCGAGGACCTGTATTCGGCACACGATGTTGGATCGCAGCAACCCGATGATGATGAACTTGTGGAATGTTTGAAGAAGATGCTCAAACTCCCAGAGCAGCCCACGATGTATATCATCGTGGACGGGCTTGATGAATGTCCCAACACGTCCGGGTTTCCAACGGCACGCGAAAAGGTCCTGGAACTCTTGGAGGATCTTGTCACTCTCAACCTTCCAAATCTACGTATCTGTGTCACGAGCCGACCAGAGTTCGATATCAAAACCGTTCTAGAACCCCTGGCATCTCTCCAGGTTTCCCTTCATGACGAAGGCGGACAAAAGAACGACATACGTGATTACGTGAGCAGTGTGGTCCACTCGGACCGAAGGATGCGGAGATGGAGAGCGGAGGATAAGCAACTGGTGATCGATACCCTCTCAGCAAAAGCGGATGGCATGTGAGTCATCTTCACAGCGGCGTCTCATTGGTTATTGAGATATACAGGTTTCGATGGGTGTTTTGTCAGCTGGAAACGCTCCGTCGTAGTTTACCTGCAGCGATTCGGCGCGCACTGGGCGAATTACCAGAGTCCTTGGACGAAACGTATGAACACACTTTGCTAGGCATTGAGAAGGAGCAACGAGGCTATGCCCGCCGCCTGTTTCAATGCCTCACCGTGGCAGTTCGCCCGCTTTGTGTTGAGGAACTTGCAGAGGTTCTTGCGATTCGGTTTGATCCGGGACAGCTTCCGGAATATCACGTTGATTGGCGCTCAGAAGACCCACAAGAAACTGTTCTCCGTGCATGTTCCACTCTAATCACCGTGGTCAACGTTGAGGGGTCGCAAGTCGTCTAGTTTTCTCATTTCTCCGTGAAGGAGTTCCTCACATCGGATCGCCTTGCCATCGCGGCAGAGAACCTTTCCCGCTTTCACGTTCTTCCCCAGTCCGCACACACGATTCTTGCGCAGGCCTCTCTCAGCGTCTTGCTCCACCTGGATGACCGGGTGGACAAAAACACGATTGAGAATTTCCCGTTCGCTTTGTACGCCGCCCAGCACTGGGTCGAGCATGCTCAGTTCGAGGACGTCTCGTCACAGCTTCAGGATCAAATGGAGTGTCTGTTTGACCTGAACAACCCACATTTTTCCACATGGGTCTGGATCTACGATATTGATCTTCCCTTTCGGGAACCCATGTTCGGGACGCACCCAACACGACCAGATGCGGTTCCTTTATACTATGCCGTACGGTGTGGTCTCTGTCGCCTTGTTGAGTATCTCGTCATAACCCACCCAGGGGACATCGATATCAGGGGAGGCTACCACTCTACTCCGTTACATGCTGCGCTCGCAAAGGGATATTTCGACGTTGCATCGTTGCTTCTTAAGCACGGTGCAAACGTGAATGGCCTAGACAACCTGGAATACAGCCTATTACACGTGGCATCTGAAAAAGGAAGCCTTGACTTCGTCGAGTTATTACTCGAGCATGGCGCCAATGTCAACATGCAAGACGGGGCTGGATGTACCCCGTTGTTTTGTGCCGCAGGGAACGGAGAACTGGAGGTGGCGCTTGTATTACTACAGCACGATGCCGCCGTAGATGTCCGTAGTAATCAAGGCTGGACTCCACTGAAATGGGCATCGCGAAATGGACATTCAGCGGTCGTTCAGTTGTTACTCCAAAGTGGTGCATCCGTGGACTCTCGTGACAACAGTGGCTCCACTTCATTGATAGCAGCATCACGATGTGGACATCTAGCGGTCGTTCGGTTGTTACTCCAAAGTGGTGCATACGTGGAATCTCATGACAACGAAGGCTGGACGCCATTACAGTCAGCATCACGACACGGGCATCTCGATATAGTGCAGGAGCTGCTTGACCACGGTGCCGATGTAAATGCGCAGAAAATGGACTTCTGGACTGCGTTGCATCTTGCATCATTTACGGGGAACCTCGAGATTTCACGGTTGCTAGTCCAATATGGGGCAGCTATTGGCATGAAGAACGGCAGTGCAGAAGCTCCAATACATGTCTCATCTGGTTACGGGAAGATCGAAATCACGCGTTTCTTAATCGAGCGTGGTACTGACATCAACTCCTGCGACAATAATGGCTGGACCCCGTTCCATAAAGCATCCTCGGCGGGACATCTCGACGACGTCCGTCTGTTACTGGAGCATGGTGTAGACATCGATGTGCGGACGCGGGATCACTACACCCCATTGACTCTGGCTGTATGCAACAGAAGACAGGAGGTTTCATGCTTCCTGATCGAGCGCGGAGCGGACGTGAATGCCAGAGTCAAGAACGGGTGGACACCATTACACTTTGCGTCACGATACGGACATCTCGATACCGTGCAGCTGCTACTTGACCATGGTGCAGACATAAACGCCACCCAAGGGAATCTCTGGACCGCACTGCATTTCGTATCAGTCGACGGACATCTCAGCATCGCAGATCTGCTAATCCGGCGTAGCACAGAAGTTGACAAGCGGAACGAGAACCAAGAAACGGCGTTAGACCAGGCGTCGGGAAGTGGGCATCTCGAGATTGCGTGTTTGCTAGTCAAATGTGGCTCGGATGTGAACTCCCAAGATAGCAGCGGTTGGACACCGCTGCACAAAGCAGCACGAAATGGGCATCTCGACATAGTGAGGCTGTTACTCGAGTGGGGTGCGGACGTCAACATGCGGAACAGCAACGACGAGACTCCCTTAGACCTGGCATCTAGTAGTGGGAAACCAGGGGTGGCCCCCTTCCTGGCCGAGCGCATGGGACGTCAATTGGATGCAATATTAGAGAACGCGCTTCCTGATCCTGTGCAGTCATCCCTTGGCCGTGTAGAAGATACAAATCTCCCCGGCAGCGAACAAGGAACTTCGCTGCATGCCGCATTGGGAGCAGGGAATTTTGACATCGTACAATCATTACTTGACCGCGGATCAGATGTCAATGAACGGGATGGAATCCACCGGACTCCGTTACATGTGGCGTCAACCGAAGGAAAACTCGAAGTCGCAGGGCTCTTAATCAAGCACGGCGCGGACGTGGACTCCCGGACGAAGGGTGGCTGGACTCCATTGCATGTCGCGTCACGATATGGACATCTGGACGTCGCGCGAATGTTACTTGACCACGGTGCTAATGTGAACGCACAGAAGCAGGACTACCGCACTCCATTGCATCTCGCATCATGCCATGGTCATCTCGAGATTATCAAGCTGCTACTTAAACGCGGTGCAAATGTACATACACGAATGGATGAAGGCCGTACTCCCATTGACATAGCATTAAGAAAGGGAGAGCGGGAGATTGCACAGTTGTTGTCGGAACATGGTACACGTGATTTGTAGAACAAGAGATAACTACAAAGCTTTGTTTCTCGGCCTTCCGATGTAAATACTAGATCATACATTTAGAGCTATCAATCGCTGTGTACCTGGTGAAGCGAGCACTACGAGTGCGCGTGCGAGTCCGAAGAATGAAAGGGGATGCCTTAGAGAGACTAAGGTAGAGGAAGCGGGCGAGGTAAGCCCGGCCGCGATCGAAACGAAACCGGGAATAACGACAGAGGTCGAGACAGAAGGGGAGACAGAGGCAGAGGCAGAGCTAAAGACAGAGACAGATCCCTGTCGTTCGACCGTGAGGGCGTGACGGCACGATAGCTCGGAAGCCCCGGATTAGCGTAACGATGTCCGAGGAGAAGAAGCTGGAGAGGGGAAATCACACGGGGGTGTTCGAGAACAAAAGAGAAGTCCAATAAGAGCTTCCTTGCCCTTCAAAAAGGCTTCTACGGTGGCTAATATACATGTGATGGCCACGATTCGGCCAATACTACGACCGAGGGATGTACAAGTATATCCAAGGGGAGATTGTCTGTCAAAGAAACGATGACGTAAAGAGAGTAAAGATGTCGGGCGCGCGGCTATGAATTGGAACTGAATGAAGAATGAAGGAGAGGTCGTCCGAAAGCTTTCATGGTATTGAACGACGAACGAAACTGTTACATACCACTTTCCTGCAGCAAGGTCTCCGCCAACGGAGTTGGCGCTTCTAGCTAAGGAGAATCGGTCGGCGTGAAAACCAAACTTACCAAAGCCCCCGATCACCCTGATTGGACTCGCCGCGTGCCTGTTACTAATAGCACCTGACGTGACAAGTGTGACTGTCTGGCTGAGTCCTCTGGGCACAATAGTAAAGTTGTGGTTATACCTTCAATGACCACTGGCAAAGACCCGCGCGTCAACTCACGACGATCTCAGGAATTCTCGGGACAAGAACTGTCACCCCTTCGTTCGAGAACTTCCTATGACTCCGATGACTCATTGAGATCTCTTGAACCACTCGAAGGCGCGACTCCCGGAGCGTCGCACAGAGCACGTTCGTTTTCCATGTCCGGCTTTGGCTTTGAAAGAGACCTGTTACCATTGAGCGCGAGCTTGAGCGAGCCGGACGAAATTAGAGGTGTCATTGGGGAGAAAAACATTGGATTAATCAATGGTAAGCCTGAATGTGTGTTGCCCTTAAACCCGATTGTCATACTGTAATTTTTTCTCTTTAGGCGTTGCCTTGGTCGTAGGTTCACAGGCGAGCTCAAAATAATTTTTTTTAATTGGCCTGTTGATTTATTTATGCAGATTGGATCAGGTATATTGTATGTCAATCCCGCACTTTGAGTGCGTATGACACTGAGGCCTTCTAGCTCATCGCCGGGTGTAATGGTCGCCAATACCGGGAGTGTCGGTGCCAGTCTCATTGTGTGGACTTTATCTGGTTTATTGGGTTGGACTGGTGCAAGCAGCTTTGCGGAGCTGGGATCCGCGATACCATTGAGCGGCGGGGCTCAAGCATACCTAGCCTACTCCTACGGTCCGCTCGTGTCCTACCTGTTCGCTTGGACAGCTATATCTGCGTTGAAACCTGGTACCATTCCATGTCCTCCTACTTGATGGAACGACTCAATCTACTACGTCTAAGGGGGCAACGCTGTCGTTAGCCTCATATTCGCAGAATATCTCAACAGACTACTTTGGCATGCGACTCGCAGCGATGCTTCACCGGACGATATTCCACAATGGGCTATTCGGGCCACAGCGATTGCGGCTGTCTCAATAGTTACCTTTGTGTGTGTAATTGCGCCACGTTTGGGGACTAGAATTGCCGTCGTCTTCACAAGTGTAAAGGTGCGCACGAATGTGTATTCCAGCTTCGGTGACACTCACTACTTTCATTCCAGGTCCTCTCTTTGGTATGCGCTATTCTCACTCACATGATGACTATTTTTAACTCTCGAAGATATCCATCACCTTCCTTGGTCTCATCCAACTGGTAAGGGGTCGAGCAACCACCTCGCTCACAACGCCTATATTCGACGGGACATCCACAAGCCCGTCGGCGTATGCCCTTGCTCTTTATTCAGGCCTCTGGGCGTTCGATGGCTGGGACCAAGCGAATTACGTTGGCGGTGAGATATCTGAGCCAGAAAAGAACATTCCACGAGTGATACATTGCAGCATGATCACTGTGACGGTCCGGCTTTCTTGACAACTTCAACGCTAAGTTTATCTGAACCCTATCCTTAGTTGTTGTTTCTGCTTGCCAATCTCTCCTACTTTGTGGTGCTCGACAAGGTATCTACCCCGTCTTTATTCTTTCATATCTTGGTGTTAAACTGGGATAGAATACTGTAGGTCTTAGCAATACAGTCGCCCTCGACTTCGGCCGTGCCCTTTTCGGTCCGATCGGGGGTTCCATCTTCGCATTCATGGTCGCGTTCTCGTGTTTCGGGGCGTTGAATGGTGTGTCGCCATTTCCACTTCGCGTCAAAGGGCACTCCAACTCGGCTATCAGGCTCTTTCTTTACTGCAGGACGTTTGATCTATGCTGCGGGTAGAGAAGGGTATCTACCCGCCTTGTTTGGACGATTACACCCGACCAGGCAGACACCCATGAACGCAATGTTTCTTCAAGCGAGCATCACGATTACCTTCATCCTTTTGGGCGGTGGCTTTCGCTCCCTCATTAACTTCGCTGTGGTAGCATCTTGGGCTTTTTATTTTCTTACTGTACGTCTCTCGATTCGCTCCTCTGCCCTTGACTCAACTGCTCAAAGGTTCTGGGCCTTGTGATTTTGAGAATCAAAGAGCCGACGTTGGAGAGGTAAGAGACATTCGCCCCTGAAGGAAATCATCAGCGACAAACCTTGATATGTAGACCGTATAAAACATGGATCACGACACCCCTGATATTCTGTGCAGTGCGTATTCTGTACCTTTTCTTCGGCCGACAGCTGACCCCGACCAGGTTGCCTTGTTCCTCTTATACATGCCTATCATTGCCGCACCACTGGAAGCCCTGGCGGTTCTTGGTGCGTGCGGTTAGGACTGCATCGTCTAGGTTTTGCTAAACTGAACTCAGGATTTGTCCTGGCCGGCATCCCTATGTATTATATCACACGACATGGAGCATCCATACCCCTGCAAAGTAGATTCTGTGCGCATCACAACTTCCATTATCCCGACAAGCATTGCTTACCGGAACCCTCTTCGCAGCTTTTCTCTCCCCCCTATTGTCACGACTTTATGGCCAGTCAACGGGGACACCTGGGTTTGGATGGCAAGCCGTCGCTACTGATGGTGATGATGGGATCGAGATGACTGAAGGTAGATAGGCTCAAGCAAGGCTATTATTCACATTTAGAGCTCCGTGGTTCTGTCCAACACAGGATTTGATGTTTTTGTGGCGGAAATAGTATTCTCGGTGTAAAGGGGGAGGCGTCTGACCGGACATATGCCCCTCGGCCCGCCGTTTCTGGGACGACGATCGAAGCTTGTCTGACTCGGGCTTGAAGATCATCGTTGCCGTGCCTGGGCGCCATCGTGACTTCACTGGCAGGCTTTAGATGACTGTTCATGATCAACGCTACCACTGCCAGGACTAGTGCGCGACTTGTAAAAACGTCCGTCCATTGGGCTTGCTATTCATTCCATGTAGGAAAATCGATCCAACTCTGTCTCCAGTGCTATTCAAAGCTTATTATGATCGCACTTGGTGCCACCGCACCTGACATACATAATGTACTTCCGCTGCAGAGCGGGGGGAGAAATTCAAGACGAATGAACAGCACGTGAACGACTGCCCAGAACTATGTTTGCTTCCGTCTCGCTGTATCTCTTGGCCGTCCACCCATCTTCATCTATCCGAGGGAACTCGGTCTGCAGAGGCCGCGTCTGGTACGGGTCTTGGCCTTGGCCTAGCAGACATAAATTCCAGACGGGCTAGCACAAACAGCGTTGCTTCTTCTCACCTCACTCATCCAAGGTACCGAACCGCCCCGCCGCCAGCCCAAATGTCGATGCTTCAATCGCCTACGAAACAACCCAATCCTAACCCGACAACACCTGCCTTCACAGATGACGTTGAATGGTTCATGGCTTATCTAGAGATCCACGCACTTAGCCGGACAAGCTGGAGATATGCCTACATTTTCTGGTTGGCAATAGGCCTTGTCACGCTCACTTTCACGGTTTTCCATTCTTTTGGTCTGCGGTCAGGAACCTTCGGTGCGTATTGGAGCAAGTGGTCTTTGCGTCGTCGGACATGGCGTAAGAAGCACTCTTTGGCTCAGGCCAAGAAGAGCGGTCAGCCCCATAAGCAACCGCTTGTGTTACCCTCGAACGCGCAACTACTCTGTCTCTCCTCCTTGATAGCTGCATGTCTTGCAGCGACCTTCGTAGGACCCGACTACATTGCCCCAGCGAAGAAGTTGTGGGAGTTCCGGCGCGCGGTGATCCCCGACGTTACAGCATACAAACCTCAATACACTATTCATAAGGCCTGGTGGACCTCTGGGGATAGAGCAGGTCTCATTACATTCGCTCTTTTCCCTCTTTGCGTTCTTTTTGTCCTCAAGCGACCTCCTTTCGCAATTTTCGCCATATCCTTTCTCACAAATATACACTTCGACAAACTCACTTGGCTTCACCGTTGGACTGGTCGGCTCATATGGGCCATGGCAGCTTTGCATGCAACATTGTGGAGTGTGCAGTTGGTTAAGGATACACGCAGCGGCACGGGCAAGATTGCATATGTCTACGCTTGGCAGTACCCAAGATTTATCTATGCTTGGACGGTAAGTGCATATCCTCGTATCATCCGCATCCTTGATACTTACCCGACACTTAACCTAGGCGTTTGGTCTGCTCACGCTCCTTATCTTGCTGTCATTAGGACCCATCCGAGAGAAGCATTACGAGATATTCTATGCTTTCCACGTTATCCTTGTCCCCGCCACTATCGTAATGTCTGCGCTCCATCATCCACCTCTGTGGTGGTGGTGTTGGTTCACTCTTCTGCTGTGGGTAGGAGAGAGAATCTGGCGCGCGTCAAGCTGGGTGTACGTCAACGGTTTCCCGGGTAGCCGCGTCCTCGTCCCTCCAATTGCTCCGATGAACCAGAAGCTTTCTACCCACGGTCAAAGCTGGGAAATGCATGCATTCTTTCCAGATGTCGAGCCTACTAGTTTTGCCGTCGACCATGAAAGTTATACCCGAGGATTGTCTCGACAACCGACACCCGCTTCGTACTCTGCACCTTCGAAGTCTCCGCTCTATCACATCCCCGGCCTCTCGTCGTCTTCTCACTCCCTCCTACCCCCTGCGCCATCCACACTTTCCATCCCCGTCGGTTATGCCCATGCAGAGGTCCTCGCGGGTCGCACCATACGGTTACGCCTTATACCTCCCGGCCACCTTACCTGGGCCCCGGGACAGCACTTTCTTCTCTGCGTACCATCCGTATCTAAATTCGTTTCTCACCCATTTACCTGTGCGTCCGTCTGTGACAAGCAGAAACCAGGGGTCGATGGCCGAATGATTACGTTTCTCATTCGTGTCAAAAATGGTTGGACCAAGGACCTATGGACGACAGTGGTCGGACTGCAGATTGGTGGACGTCGACATCCAGCCCAAGAAGCTCCTGGAGCCACCTTACCAACTGCAGGTGTACTATTGAAGGCCTGGGTCGACGGCCCGTTTGGATCCCCAGCACGAACTAATTGGAACTTGTATTCCACCGCCATGATTGTCTGTGGTGGATCAGGAGTGTCGTTCGGAATTTCGGTCCTGGAATATCTTTGCCTATGTATGGCTGGGAGGAATGGCCGCTATCTAGGCGGCAATGTCGGGAGAAGCAAGGTCTTCCCCATGAGACGAATCCGGTTCATATGGATCCTGCGGGACTTCGGTGAGCTCATGTATGCAATACGAAAATACTTTTTTCAACGACCTCCACACAGCTCATATGCAATGGTGCGCAAGCGTTCTTCATCGGTGTAAATTACTTGTTCCACCGGAATCACTCCAAGTCGACCTGTTCGTGACGAACTTCAATCCTCCGGTCCCCCACTCCCGGGCATTCAGCGATGCTGGGAGCGTGGTGACGCCCTACATTCCTGATGCGTCGCTCTCCGCAACTCCCTCCGCAGTAATCGAAATAAAGGGCATTTCACTTAACCAAGAGGACCTCATTGACGCCCAAAGTGCCGACGACGGTTATGTGGACCTATCTTATTATAGCGGAGACTATAAAGAAAGTGGAGAGCTAGGTCACGAAGAGCATTTGCTAGACCTTACCAACTTCGACGGCGACAACGACGACCGGATGCCGGGCGAGAATTCTCTCAACCGTGTGCTCAAGAAAGAGGGTACAATACGACGAGCACTTACTCGCAAGAAAGTGTCCCGGAGAACGAAGCCACCCCCGGAGAGGGTTGATTCTGGGTCAAGAGGGCTATCCGACTTACCAGCATTCCCTGAAGAGACTGGCGAACTACTGTCTTCGTCCTTTTGCCCTCCGGGGGACCCCGCTAGCCTTGGGCCGTGTCAAACTTCTCCTAGGTCTTCTGGCGATGTGGATCGGCCCGTGGAAGGATCCAAGGACTGGAAGCAAAGGTCGACGGCCTCTCTTACATCCCAGGCGTCAAGCATGCAGGCCTTGATGCATGAGGAATTGAAACTCGAACTTGGTGACAAGGAGATGCGAGACATCAGAATTATGGCCGAGTTTGCGAGGCCAGGACGACCGAAGCTCGACCTGATTCTGCGGGATGAAGTGGTTACGGCCACCGGCCGTATCGTCGTTGCATGTGAGTGGTTTATTTTAGAGTCATCTCCTGGTTTTCTGAGAGTGATTTTACTAAGCATGTGGCCCGACGACACTGGGCACGGTCATCCGAAAGGCAGTTGCGGCTCAAATAGAGCCCCTGCGAATTCGACAGGGAGATGACAGCGGGTCGATTGACCTTGTGGCAGAAGAGTTTGAATATTGATCAGAGGACGAGGTTTACGGACCAATTATCTCAGTTTGAGCCTGAAGGGTACTGTATCAGTAGCGATTGATTGGCTTGACAACTTGAAAGGGTGTGGGCAGTGGACAACGGATAGTACTAGTACTAGTAGTCGTATATGGTATATGCTTTTATTACGTACAATAAATTCATCTTTACTACTGTACTCTTGGCGGTAGACCTGGCGTGCAGTACCGTATTTCCCCGTATCACTCGCCAAGGGAGGCTTACAGTGACTAAGATACAAAGGTGCATATGTCAAATGGCTATCCCTCCACCGAGTTCTTTGACAGTCCCTGATGGTTTTACCCTCCACACCGAGAACACCTCACACATTCTTCTGCCATCCAACAATGAGGCCTTTCTTAATCCAGTGCAAGAATTCAATAGGGATCTGAGTGTCGCTGCTATCAGGGTTTGGAGCGAAGAGCTGAACAGGACAAAGGAAGAACGATGGAGACAATCACGGAAGAGGAAACTCGAGAAGACAGAGAAAATGCCTGCGCCGGATAGGAAACGTCCCAAGGTCGACGAAGTTGTGTTACAGGAAAAGTGAGTGGTCCGTGCGCTGCCTCATCTACGGCCCCCTCACGGACGTTAGTGCACCAGCTGTGGCTGTGAAGGCTGAGGTTGAGGAAGCTGCTGACGCAGCTTCAGGATCAGACCCTGCTACCCGGGCAAAGGAAACGGAGGTAATGATCTGCCCGCCCAACGCTGTGCCCTCCTTCACTACCGCTTTGCAGTATCGATCCCACAAAATTGTGATATTGGAAGCACTATCTGCCACTGGGCTGCGATCTATCCGCTATGCCAAAGAAATACCGCTCGTCAGGTCGGCCTGCCGTTCCCATCATGTCTACATCCTTACACCAATTCCCCAAGATACGTGATTGCAAATGACCTGTCGCCCTCGGCCACAGCGGCAATGAAACGGAATGTAGAATTGAACGGTCTGGGCGGAACAGCCACAGGGGGGAGTGAGCAGGGCGCAGAACCGGCGGGGAAAGTCAGGGTAAACGAAGGCGATGCACGGTAGGAAACGCGGTCCGAAAATTACGCCTCTCAACCCCAACTCAATGATTGACAGCGCTTTGATGTACTCACATTCCTCGGACTCGGAGCGGAATCGTGTTGATGTCATTGATCTGGACCCATATGGAACTGCAGCCCCTTTCATCGACGCAGCTGTTCAATGTGTCGCTGATGGAGGTGATCCTATCTCCGCCCCATCAAATCTACACCTTGATCTCACTACTTTTGGGCACGTGCAGGTCTGCTGTGTGTTACATGCACCGACCTCGCCGTGCTGGCCACTAATAACTATCCGGAAAAGTGGTAAGTCCCCGTATGGAGTGTCACGTGGTGCCCGTATTTAGCAAAACAGTTACTCCAATTATGGCGGTGTCTCCGTGAAGGCCGAATACTCTCATGAAGCGGTAAGCTCTCGTTATTGGACCCTATTGGTGAGTTGTGATGGGTCTATTAGGCGCTCCGGCTGGTCCTCCATACCGTTTCGACCTCTGCCGCGCGTTACGGCCGGTATATTCAACCACTGTTATCTCTTTCAATAGATTTTTACGTGCGGCTGTTCGTGAGAGTGCAGACAGCGCCTATTGAAGTCAAGAAGGTTGCCAGGTACGTAGATGAGCTCTATGGTGGTCGCTGCTTCTCATACATATCCATAGCAAAACATCAGTCTATTACGTTTGCTCAGGCTGTCAGTCCTTCCATGAACAGCCGCTCGGTAGAATGACAGAAAGAGTCAACGATCGCAGCGGCAATACCACCGTTTTATATAAAACGCACGTTGGCCCTCCCGTGTCTGAAAAGTGCCCTGAGTGTGGATCTTCGCTGCACATTGCAGGGCCGATGTGGAATGGGCCGATACACGACTCGCACTTTGTAGGCCGAATCCTGGAACATCTCGCAGGTAACGAGGACAAATATGGGACGTCTACCCGCATGAAGGGCATGCTCACCGTCGCGAAAGAGGTACGTTACTTGGACACTTTTTGCGACACCTGCCCCACGGCTTACTGGGGCACAAACGAAGGAGCTAAGTGCACCGTTCTACTTTACGCCTTCAAGGGTGGCCAGTTTCTTTCATTGCACGTGTCCCTCTTTGGACGAAGTAGCGTCAGTGAATAACGTGTGCGGGGCATCTCCGTCGAAGCTCATGTTGATTCGTTAGCTCTGCGCTGCTTCACGCCGGACACCAAGTGTCTCGGTCGCATGCGGCGCCTGGTTCGTTGAAGACGACGGCAGCAAGACGGGATCTCCATGACGTCTATCGGTCCTGGGTCAACACACATCCCGTGAAATTGGAGAAGATTCCACCAAATTCCCCCGCCCGTGTTCTGCTACAGCAGGAGCCAAGGTATGAATGACCCTTGGAAGGTTTTGACCAGACCTACTCACGCATCGCACCAGCTTTGAAGCTAATTTCACTTCGCATCCCCTCACCGTGACTCAAACCTCCAAAGTTAAGCTCGTACGCTACCAACAAAACCCTACTCCGAACTGGGGGCCAGCCACGAAAGCAGAAAGTGGTATCAAGGGAAAAAGACAAGATAGGGATGTTGAATGACCATATCGTAGCAGATTGCGATATCTAATTATTATAAATTCTTGTCCTAAGTTGTGGTTGCATGGGGGGCGTAGTACTGTACAAATGATGGTGTTGGCGTAAATCTACGTGACAGCAACGAGTAAACGTGAGTTTTGCGATACTCCGACTTCCACTTATGATACATCCTTGGACTTTTGCGCCTTGGTGCCGGACTTTTTCTTCAAC
>QLOS01001730.1:0-39387 GCA_003313725.1 Russula sp. MG48 | reverse complement strand
CGGCCCGCGTCGCCCCCCGCTCCGGCTCCGCCTAAGGAGCCGGTCAGGCCCTGCAGGTAGGGTAGTGTAGGGGAGTAGTAGTATGCGCCGAGCGCAGCGAACGCTGCGACGGAGGAGATCGTGAGAAGACCGCGCGACATTTTGTTCTTTTTCTTTTGGTGCCCCGGGTCTCTACGCTTTTGCTGCGCGCGGATGGGTCAGGTAGTACGGGTATGGGTACTGTAGGGCGAGAGATAGCGGGAGGAGGAGGTATGCGAGTGTCTCAGGCCGCAGAGTGGGGGTAGGGGTAGGCCTTCTTATACACCTGCGGCCCCTAGAGCCCGTCGGACGCGAACAAGGCAGCGAAGCAAACATTGCTTCCTAAACGAAGAAGTGGTGGCCAGGTCACTCGCGTCCTTTTTCGCTCGAGTGAATGGCCCAGTACAGAGTAAAATGTTGTACATGTTTGTCCGAAGACCAAAAATGGTGAGCTATGATGGCATGCCATGAGTGCGAACAGACCGGCGCTCCTGACACATAGAAATATATAAAAAGATGAGGCAGAAATGCCAGCACATCAATCATTACAACCCTCCCCCCTTTGCCCGTCGTACGTCTCCCTCTCTGCTGTCAGATCCTAGTCACATGTGCTAAACTAGCAAGCATATGCTCGTATATGCGGTTCCAAACTGTCCCAACAGATATCCCAAAGGTCCTAAACAAGAGAAAATGCCATGATGCAATGACTCCCCAGATTGTCAAAGTACGCAAAGCAAGACAAGAAATATGGCGAACGGATAAAAAGGACAGCTCGCTAAGTGTTCCGATGGGTATGTCAATATGAAAGTATAAAAAATCGCGGGCTAGTTGGTACGTTGTTGGACGTATCCAATAATCCAGATGCAGTTAGTGGCAACCACCATTCAGCCGGTTCTTGGGCTCCGGCTGGTTGAACTGCCCTGAACCCCATAGCGTGTAGTTGACGTTCGTGTACGCGTCGGCATACGTATTGATATAAGCCATCGTCGGCCGATCTCGTGGGTCGCACCCGACGTTATGCGCGTTGCGTGGCTGATACACGCGCACGTAGTCAATGAGCATCGTCGTCGGAAACTGCAGCTGCGAAAAGTCAACACCATGAGCGAAATTTGGTGACATGCCCAAGTTCATGATGATGTACTATGCCGGCAGTCACACATGTTAGTCCCTCCTTTATGGTGAGGGCAGGGTAGACGTACCATGGGTTCAGAGGGTACAGGCCGTGGACCAATCTCTGTTGCGCTGTCTGCGCCCAACCCAGCACCCTTTATGCCCCACGAAACAGTATCATTGACGATCCAATTGATATACCCCGAAGTACTACCCTGCCATTTCAGTTTCGCCATACTAATATTTGTCAAAAGGGACACCTACCCTGGTGCATACTCATAACCGAAAGTAGAGAAGCATCCCTTTCCAAGCTCGTAACAATCTGAGTCCGTGAATGAGAGGCCGCTAGTAGTTTGTTGAAACGCGCCTGCCAGTGGTTGTAGTTATAGCCCCTGATCAGGAGGGTTATCATTGGAGAGAGCGCGTACCGCCAATATAACCATTGAGCTGAGTAACCGTAGGATCCCGAATATATAAATTATCCGAGGTGTTTTGCCACGAATATCTGGCCTGTACTCGTCATGATAATTTGTTATCCCCAACCGACTCCTGCGTGGGGTTAAACGTACATTGAACGGTGCCCACTGGGCGGATTGAGATACCTGCCCTCGGTTTCCATCGACAAGGGCCTCGAAGAGATCGATCTCGGGGGAAGAACGGCCGACGAAGGACCCGTCCGTGTGCACAGGGCCAGGATGTGACTCGCCAGGGCAGGTGCATGCTGACAAGCGCTGGCCGGGGAGCCCTGACTATTGGAAGAAGTAAGGAGAGCCATGAGCTGGCTGGGGAATAGAGAATAAACAAGGGTATCTACGCACAAGTTGGTTGTTGAATTGGGGGTCACCACCTTGAACGGCGGCAAGGGGTGTTTGGGTTCCAGGATGGAGCTGAGACGGAAGGGTGCCGACGTCGCAAGAGTCATAGGTGTATGGCCACTGAAAACGGGTCAAAAGAGAAAGGAACTGATAAAGAAAGCCGGAATTACCATGCCATCGAGAGTAGCGCCGTAGCCAGCACGGCCTTTTTTATTTATTTATTTAAGGGCGATTATCAGTGCACGGTACAATGCAGGTGGGCCGAGTGCGTACCTAAATTACCCATCGTCCAGACAGCAGGCCACAGGCCGCTAGGAGTAGCTGAATACGATTCACTAAATGGAACATTAATCCCAACTCACGGCTGACTGCTGCTACCAGGGAGCTGTACGGAAGCTGAAACGACAGACGAGTAAAGAGCTGTCAACAAGGCAGGCGATAGGCAACATACCTTCGATCAACCCTCCAGTGAAGCAGAACTTGTTCCTATGCGAGGGCGTGTTCGCCGGAGTATCAAGGGTAGTTGAATGCTAACACTCACCATGATTGGATCTGCCGGTATGGGATCAATAACCATCAGGAGGGCCAAGGATTTGGACGCACCATGCCTGAAACGTAGGACAAGTTGTGGTTGCTGGTTGGATTCGCAATGTCGAGAGTGAGCCTGAGATGCCCGTCCTTTGTTATGGCCTGCTTGGGATCGTACCACTCCAAGTCGCCCTGTAGCCCGTGTTAACACTGGGAACAGGACAGGAACGAGCGCGCTGACGGTTTGCCAATAGTATAGATCAACCGCCTCCCAGTAAGGGTCATCCCCAGGGTAGAAAGTCCGCCCGTCGACGTTAAATTCATCAGAGAAGACGAGATCCCACTCCTGGGAGGGGTCCTGGAAGGATTTTTTAGTGTACGCGCTTTTGGGCGTTGCACTATCGATGAGAGCGACACTGTTGGTCATCTTGGGAACTTGGCCGGTAGAGTTTGTGCCACCATAATTGAACGCGCCCAGTCTTGACTGGTGTTTTGTCGTAAAGTGGCTATAAATTGGATAGCCGGCGCTGAAAGGAGCGAAATGGTTCGTGACGTCTCTTCGGAGGGTCAAAGGAAGAACGAACAAGAGCATCATCATGCCAGCAATGAGGATGAAGACACAGCCGAGATTGGCAACACCACGACAGGTGAAAATGTGACCCCCACCGTCGTAACGGCGGTCGCGCTTCGGGTCGGGATTATGGAGAACATCGTCCGGTTCTGGAACATTCATCGTGAGAGCACCAGAACCCCATTGGGCGGGGTCCGGTGGGAGCGAAAACTAGGTGGATTAGACTATTCAGCATTGAAAGCGCAAGCTAAGCGAGGCGAAGGCACCTTATCCGCGATGGAAAGAGCCTTGATTTGAGTATTTGAGTCAACTGAGTTCGTAAAACAAGACAAAAGGGGAAAGAGAGGGCGTACGGGGGACGAATGGGATGCGAGAGTGGAGAGACTGGATTTCGGCAGGAGGGTTGTAGATGAGCTCGCCATCTCAGGTCTTTGATAGGTAGGGTATGGGTTAGCCATGAGAGAGAGAGAGAAAAGAAGGGACGTCTATTGTGGTGGACTATGCCGGGTGTAAAAGGAAGAAAGGACAGACTATGATAGATAATGAGAGGGTATGTAGTAAGAGAAGAAAAAGGGATCAAAGAAGACTCGGACAACTAGAATGAATGTTCCTGACAACGCCCCGGCAACGCGGCAACCCACGATCAACAGTCAAGCGCCAGAGCCAGATCACCCAAAACAGTAATATGGAATCTATTTACAGCTCAGCACAAACAAAAGTGAGTCCGCGTTTGGTGCTTCTGGCACCGCATCTACACGCAATCCAAGTACATCTCGCAGATAATCGGCCGTCGTTGGGCCAATCGCAGCCACCCGAGCTGCGCGCAACAAACTCGCTGTCTGACAAGGCGAGCAATCATCCCGGCCTGGAAAGGAAAAGTGTGCGACTAGTGCAGGCACCGCGTGCGCGGCAGCTGATGGTGCGAAGAATACGATCCACCATGGCTCCCCATCATCATCTTAAGAAACAGCCCATCAATTTCCTTCCGCCGTCCCTTCGCGTCGCCACAGTGATTGATTAGAACGTACCAGTCTCGCCCTGCAACGCCCCTGCGAGAGTGCTCTCAAAATCCCGCACGCCACGCGTCGCATATACCCCGAGTTCTCTCAGACAGCCCTCACCGAGTCCCTCCCGCACGACGCGTGAAAGCGTGTCCGAATTTTTGTCTCCGGTCAGATACAACAGCTTCTCTTCTCGCGTCGCATCCTGCACGATGTACCGCGCGAGTCGTTCGGCCGTCCCAGACTCCGTCCCGCGCACGTCTTGCGGTGGATTGGGCAACTGCGCGAGCTGGGCGGCTGTGGCGGGCCCCACTACGTAGAAGCGCACGCCGCGCCAGTCGATATCAGCACCCGCGCAGGCGCACGCCTCAATTGCACGCGCAGACGTCACAATCACCCCGTCTACCGTGCCTGTGTCGTCATCGTCGTCCCCACGGAGAATGCGAGACAGGCGCTCCAAGTTCTCGAATGAAGTTTCGAGTACAGGAAGCGAGAGGGGGCGAAACGAGGCACGAGCGAGGGCTGCCTCGTAACGATCAGTTTCTGGAGGGGTTGCGGGTGTACGGAGTAGGAGGACACGTGGGGCCATAGTCGACCTTTAACAAGGAATAAGATTAGACTGCGCTGGGGTTGCTTTGTCCGGGCCGAACTTCCCGGCCGGCTATTCAGATCGTTATTCGGTTTCGCTGACGCTGACTCAGAGGAGCTCTCAATCAACCTCGTGCCAATCAGCCTTGCGGCACAATCAGCCAGCTTTTAGTGACCTGCCGGAACCAGCGCCTTCCGTACAATGTCTTCCAAGAAAGAGAAACCCCTGCATTCCCTCGTCGCAGGTGCAACTGCAGGTGCCGTAGAAGCGTGAGTACCAAGTGGCCATCTCCACTTATACCCCTCAACCTCACCCAAGAACATAGATTCGTGACCTACCCTGCCGAGTTTGCCAAGACACGTTCACAATTTGGTGGCAAAGTGTGTTTTTGTCTTGCTCGCTGACGCCCGACGGGTTTGGTCTCAACGTTTTACGCTGCCACCATATAGCGCGAACCGCCACTCACCGTCATCCGCGAGACGCTGCGCTCGCACGGCGTGCGCGGGCTCTACGCTGGCTGTACTGCCCTTGTCGTCGGAAATTCGGCCAAAGCGGGAGTGCGCTTCCTGTCCTATGACAAGTTCAAACGAGCACTGGCAGATAAAGACGTGAGAACACTCTCTCCCCCCCCACCGGCACCTCAGTTTGATCGTGATCGATCGGCTCGCGTTTGAACATAAAGGGCAAAGTCAACGCGCCGCGAAGTCTTTTGGCAGGGTTGGGCGCAGGGATAATGGAGGCGGTGTTTGCTGTTACACCTTCGGAAACGATCAAGTGCGCCTTTCCCCTTCCCCCACTCTATCTCCCTCCCTTTTTTTTTTGGATCGACCGCGACTTATTGGGGGTTGGTCATGTGCGCAGAACGAAACTGATCGATGACGCAAAACGGCCTCAACCGCGGTACCACGGTCTCTTGCACGGCACCGCGTCCATCGTGCGGGAAGAGGGTCTGCGCGGGATCTATCGTGGCCTATTTCCCGTCGTACGTGAACCATCAAATCTCCAGCCAACCACACGCACTGAAATAAAAATAAAATAAAATAAAAAATACACAGATGATGCGGCAGGGTGCCAATTCGGCCGTCCGCTTCACGACATACACCACGCTCAAGCAGTTCGTGCAGAGCCGCACGCGCACGGGACAGACGCTACCCAGCAGCGTCACGTTCGGCATGGGCGCGATTGCGGGCCTCGTCACCGTGTACACCACCATGCCACTCGAGTTGCGTCGTTTACGCAGACAGGCAGCTGACCCTGACCCTGATGGATTTTTTTCCTTTCTTTTTCGCCAGCGTGATCAAGACGCGCATGCAGTCCCTCGAGGCGCGCTCACAATACCGTAATTCGCTGCACTGCGCATACCGTATCTTTACCGAGGAGGGTGTCCTACGCTTTTGGACCGGCACGACGCCAAGATTGGCACGGCTAGTGGTGCGTCCCCTTTTTTTTTAAAAAAAAAACTTGTCGCTGACTGGTTGCAACTTAGATGAGTGGAGGCATCGTGTTTACGATCTACGAGAAAATGATCGTCCTCATAGGAGGGCGAGAGACATAAATTTGTCTACTGGTGGAGCAGTGTCAATACCCGTCCGCATCTAGTCCCTTTCTTTCCAATGACTCGGTGGGGGCGTAGTTTCGCATGTACATATTTTTTTTCTGCCGGCCGTCACTCACTCGACGGCGTCTAATACACATGGCGTCATTAACCTTCAGGCTATAGCTTATCCCGGGGAGTGACTGCCACTCTTCAACGCCCCGGGGCCGGCCTCTGTGGCGAAAGGGTAATCAGTGTATCCCTCCAGACCCTAGGTCTTGCGGTCGCATGGGGCGAGCTCGAGATTGTCTCTCAGGCGAAGGGGGAGATTAGGCTGTAGAGTCCAAAACGTGCTTGGACAAGGCAGACAACTCAAAAAAAAAAAAATTCATACTCGTTTTTTCACGCACGTTCGAAATAAAATGGTGCGCGAACGAACGAGACGAGGCCACCCTCCCGCTCGACCGCTGGCACCTCGATGGCGTCGTCACGCCCATAGTCAGCATTAGTGATCTATGGCTTGTCGCCCCAGATGTCCCGCAGGAACTGGTTCGACACCTTCACATCTCCTGCCGTGTTCAAGTAGCTAACTACGAAAATAAAGTGCTTTCCAAAGTAAATAAGAATAAGTAAGGGTCCGTTCTGGCCGCGATAATCTGGGATCATAAGCCAGCTTCTGTACGCCAAATAAAATGATCTGATTCACGCCGTAAAGAATCTGCGCATAGTAGAATCTGGCTTATGATCCCAGAATATCGCGCCCGAACGGACCCTAACGACTTCGCCCATTCTCTGGCTCGGAGGTCCACCCGTCATTAGCTGCTCAAAAAAAAAATCGATATCTGTAGACCCGTGACATAGTGCTTCACCTCCGACTTGGAGTTAAGTCACTCTCCGAAAACGCACGTCGTAGGTTTTAAAATTCAACTCTGCCATGAATCTCACGATGTGATAGATGGACAACTGGCGGTGTATCGTCGGGGATGGTAATAGAAAATGACGTGAAAGAGATGTGGGATTCATATGTTTTGGGTATTACTAGTACCCGTAGAGTAGACTTGTAAACGACGCTACGACTCGAATGACTCGGAGCCCCCATGCTTGGCACCATGCTCTGACAGCAATTTCATGACCTCGCCATGACCTCTCCCTGACGCAAGTTGGAATGCAGTATTTCCCTTATTGTCCTCCGCCTCTACATCTGCCCCGTGCTCGAGCAACACCCGTGCGACCTCGAGATGCCCCCTTTCTGAGGCCTCGTGCAACGGCGTCTTGCTGTCCTTATTCCGCCTGTTGACATCCACGCCAAGCTCAAGTAATAATCGGGCCATATCGGGGTGATTAGATGACGATGCATCGTGTAATGGAGTATCGCCCCAGCCATTCAGAGCATTGGGATCTGCATTGTGCTCGAGTAATATCCGAGCCACGTCGGGGTGTTTTGCATAGTAGAAAGATGCCCAATGCAGTGGAGTATCGCCGTACTCATCTCGGGAATTCACATCTGCGCCATGGCTAAGGAGCCACTGCACCAATTCAGGATGTCTGCTCTCCAATGCGAAGATCAGTGGGGTCCTGTCTCCATTTCCCCGAACGTCCATGTCTGCGCCGTGTTGATGGAGTAACTGTGCGATCTGGAAGTGATTTCCCACCAATGCTGCAACCAGTGGTGTCACATAGCAACCGCCACGGGTATCTATATACTGTGGATGCTTGACAATGAGGTGTTCTGCCAGGTCATGAAATCCACATAGACTGGCGTAGTATAGTGGGGTTCCTTTTGATTCCTTTCTGCAGAACAGTCTAAGAGCTGAACTGTAGGAGGGATAGGTGTCTATGTCGTGCAACTGGAGCCACGCCGAAAAATGTGGCTTGTCAGAGTCAAAGAGATCTTCCATCGCCTTTCGTATGCATGGCGACACCTCAAAATGGACATGAGCGACCCAGTGTTTAGCAGCGTATCTAGCCAGTGGAGAGTCGGCGACGAGTCGCTGTTGAACACCGTATTGAGACAGGTCAAAGCTATCCATGGAGCTGTTCTCGTCCCGGGTATCCTCAACTTGGCTATTCTCGTCGACGACATCCACATCAACCCCTTCATCCAAACGCAGCAGGATCCCTAGGCAAGCTTGAGCGAGGATCAAATGGGCAGGCCCGAGGGAAACATAATAGCGTGAGGCATCTTCACTTGAATCAGCGAGGCGATCCGAGGTCAGGAATTCCTTGACCGAGAAGTGCGAGAATTGCACCACCCGTGAATCACCGGTATCGACGATGGTGATCAAACTCGAGCATGCCGCCTGAAGACTCTGTTCTTGATCCTCCCACCGCCAATCTGGGTTCAACTTCGGAATCCCTTCAGTATCGTCAAAGTCAACCGCGAGGACCTCCGCAAGCTCCTCGACATGGAGTGGCCGGATAGAAACAACGAGGCATAGCAAAAGGCGATAAACATCTTCTCTATTTGCTTCATCAATTCCCTTCAGCACCCGCAGATATGTCTCGTCGAGAGATTTCGGCAATTCTCCCAGCACACGCGGGACATTGCGTGTAGGACAATTCCGCAGCGTTTCCAGTTGACAAGCAACCCAACGAAACCTTGCTAACAGTGTGAGCAACTGCCATGAATATAGAGGGACATCCATACATTCCGTTGGCTTTCTCAGATAGCGTCTTGATAACTAGATCTTTCACATCCCGCCTCCACCTCTTCATTCCTTGCTCCTTATCCGAATAAACGACAGAGTGCAAATAATTAGCGATATCCTCCTTCTGACCGTCTTGATCATGTAGAGACACCTTGAAACGCGCCAATGGTCCAAGGAAACTTCGAATGTCGGCCTCAGGTCGGCTTGTCACACAAACATGCAGGCTTGACAAGCGCAGCTCGACGAGTTCTTTAACGGCGTCCAAAACCTTTTGACGCGATCGTCGCGCACCGGGTACCTTGGATGTATCGGGGCATTCGTCGAGCGCATCGACGATAAGGTAGATGGGGGATTGTCCGGAAACCAGAAGCATGTCCTTGAGGCATTGTAAAAGTGCGTCTTCACTGGGTTGCTGTTCACCACACTTGTGTGAGGAATACAGATCGAAAAGGACTTTGAAGGATGAATCGAATTGATCGCAGAGTTGGACGAGGAGCGAGGAAAGTAGGGCACGGGTATCTTGCTTTCCCTCGTCCTTAAAGTCAAAGAAAAAATAGATTACATGTGGTGCTCTGGGGTTGGAAACCCGCGTGTCGTGGATGATTGCCGAACTTGACGAAGATATGAGTTGCCATGGATGTACCGATTTGGGTAACTAAATACCTTAGGATACTTTTCCCAGATCCCGCTACCAATACAGACCGGGAGAATCAGCAATAGCCAAGGCGCAAAGAGTAGAAGAAACATACGTTTTCCATGAATCCATAAGAAACGCTCCGAACCCGACTCTTTCCAGCACTCGAAGATTTCACTCCGAGTGAACCATGCTGCAGTGCCATCGTGGTAAGTTTCCCGTGCAGTATTATAATTTATGGACGGATCTGGAGGAGAGAGCCATTCTCGAAATCCTTTTCGGGCTTGATCTCCTGTGGGTGTGTGAGCCTCTCTAGATGGCGACAGGTGGATTAGGAGATCACGAACGTGTGAGATCACCCAGATAATTCTCTATTTGATGAATCGCTACATTTGTTTCCCTTCCAACTAAGTCCATCAAAGTTAATTATATGACGACCAGCTAGAACGTGCTCTGCGCACCGTCAATGACCTCGTGGGTAACTTCCAGAACTTGCGCAGTCGCCATCAGTGCCTCATCATGTGACAGATTTTCCAGCTTTCTCAGAGCATCTTCGATATCCGTCCTTCCCAACAGCTTCTTCACAAATTTTTCTGAGAATGATCAGTCAAATGAAACTTGAGCGATGGGATTGACACACTTGTAAATCCCTGCTTGATCCATTTTGTCGTGATGGCAAGGATTCCGAGAACCTCGACCATTATCTTTATGATCAATTCCGTCATCCCATCATGTAGTCGCACTTTAGCATACGTCTCAAAGCGTTTGAAAAAGTTTTCAATCCGCGAGAAGAGGTCAACGAGCACTTCTTGGCTCGCATCAACATCCTTAGCTGCCTGAGAGACCTCCATATTAAAATCGTCTGCGCGCATCAAGGAAATTACGTACTATGAGTAGGACACCGACACCGGCAAAAATGACTTTTGCGGGTGAGAAGACCTGTGAACAAACAATTAGAGGGCAGATCCTTGACGATTAGACCTGTAGAGGTTTACCAGGCCAACACCCTCGCCGAGTGCTGCAGAAAATGCACAAAGGACGGTGAGAGTGGCATTGAGCCACTGCTTAGAGTTGTCACCATCGGTCTGAGATCGAATGAACTGTTGAATATGGTATTTCTTGTCCAGGACAGCGAGAATGGCGGTAGTAGACTCGCAAGTTTTCAGTTCAGCTGTGAGTTGATGGGTGAGAAGGTCGTTCTTGGTCTTCTTTTGATAATCTTTCAACGCAGCATCAAAAATGGATCGGAAATTGGACTCGGAGGACTCAGCAGTCGTGAGGGGAGTGTGGGACATAGGGCGGATTGTAAGGAGCTGTCTTGTGCTGAGGAGATTTGGTAGGCGATAAGGCGAAGATGGGGTTCGTTCACTATGTTTATGTGGTGCCTCGTGTACACACATATAAGCCAGATATAGACGATAGACGCGCAGGACATAAGATGACGCCCACTCGCAGTTATGACAGGGACACGGGAGGTAAGGATTCAGCCAAAAAAAAAAGCGAGGAGCAGCATTGATGGGAAATAAGCTCCGAAGGGTGGATATATGTTATACAGCGTTCATTTAATGACTTCGGAAGGAGCTGTACTAGTACTAGTACTAGTACACAGTCAGGATGCCTTGGCAGAAGACTTGAGCACACAGATCTTAATTGAAAATGTAGTGGATCTCTCTAGTCAGTAGCTAGGACTTACAATTTTGAAGGTAGATGTAGCGTGATAGAACGGGATATCGGCGAAAAGCATGAATTCACGATGTGTACTATTGCCAACGTCTGGTAGGGATCGGCTGCCGGTAAAACCGAATTCAGTCAGCCTTAGAGTATGTCAAGGTCACGTGCTCAATGCTTAGTAACACCTCCTCTCACTACAACCATCACGTCCCAGACCCCTCTACGACAGATCCATCCTCACCCTTTTCATTTTTGAAGAAGGCCTTGGAGGCGTACACGACAAAGATATCCTCTCCCTTCCACTAATCGTGACCTTAGCACCTGCAATTTTCCCGAAGCTATCCTTACTGTGCTTCGAGAGCAAATCCCCGATTTTGGTCAACCTGGGAACAGTAATCGTGGATTGACAAACGGCTGGCTGGGTCCTACTGTGAATGTGCTCTACGCATTTTCCGCAACCATTGCCGCCGGTGTTTACATGGCAGGTCTCAGGAAGTTCGTTGTCGTTCAGGATCAGTGCTCTGACGTTTATTTCGCAGGCATCCCGTCCTGGGGATGTAATCTTTACTGACATTGGCGTCCTCTTTTCGGCGAGTGTTTCCCTTGATTCCTTTGGCGGACCAAGCTTCGGATTGTGGCCGCACAAAGCCTGGTGGTCACGGCCGAAAAGTAGATAGAATTCTTAACAGTGCGCAAATCGTGTTCAGCTACTCATCGACACCTCCTAAGAACCGTTCGTGATCTCGTAACAACACCTTCATTGGGTATTGAAGCACACCTTACGAGCGACTTGCGACAGAAGCTTCGAAGTGGCTCTTCCCCGTCCCCCAGAGCCTTCTCTCGATTACAATGCGTCACGTGGTCTTCAACATACCACAGCATGGTTTATTCAAAGCCCCGTGGACGCGGATTGGAAAGAATCCGGTTCAGTGTAGAGAATGTACATTTTCCGTGGATCCACAACAATGTTTTGGATCCGCGGAAAATGTACCTTCTCTTCCCCTATGCCCTCGCTGTTCGCCAACAGACCTTCGGTTCGATAGCGTGCTCCGGAAAGAGTGTGTGTGCTCCGGAAAGAGTGTTCTTAGGTACGCTTTCACCCCCAACTCGTTTTGGCCAGGGTGTCTGATACTATCGAATATCAACCAGCTCTGCGATCGTCCGGAACATCAAAGGCATCCCCAACACAGGGTCAGCGCACATAGCCCTACTTCTGCTTTGACTTTAAAGGCCGGAAAATAGGGCTCCTGTGCTTCTCCCTCACAGCTCTGCGATCAGTCAGAGTCTCACTTCGACATTCTTCTTGACTTGCACTCGACACCGCGATGGCTCTGAGCAACCTAGCGCCGATGCACATAAGGATTGCCCCGAAGATATGCACACGATCTCAGGACAAGTTCTGGTTTATCTTGTTGTGGATGCGGTTCACGAATATCCCCGTATCCATGGGATAGCGTCATCGCGTGGAAAGGTCCTGAAGCTTGTGAAGGAACTAGTCGAGTTGCAGCATCCAAATTTGTGCCTGTGCGTCTTTAGTCGGCCCGAGATCGACATCCGGACTTGTTCTCGGGCCTTTGACACGTACTTCCTTTTTCTTCACGACCAAAAAGGACTAAATCAGGATACTATTAATTCCATTAGCTCTGTTGTTTACTCGGAGACGGAGATGAACATGATGAGTTGACCGGAAGACAAGAAGTTGATCATCACGACACGCTTAGACAAAGCTGGTGGCATGTGAGGACGTCATTGTATCTTACTTGTAATATTTCAAACAGGTTTCGCTTCTGCCGTTTTGCGCGGAATTTACAACTGACGAGTTGCTCAAAACCCTAGACGCGACATGAATGCATACTACGAGAAATCCTTGAGCAGAATACAGTAGAAGCACATCGACTGTTGCAATGCCACACTGTGGCGCGGTTCGCCCACTTCGTGTGGAGGAGCTCGCAGAAGTACTTGCAGTTGATTTCGCCGGGGAGATCCCGAGTTAAATGTCTGCTCGCTGGGGGGATCAAGAACAAGCCGTTCTGTTGGCTTGTTCCATTCTGATCGCGTTGTCGAGCACCCCAGTTCCCGAGTTGTTCAGTTTCTATCAAACAAGTTCCTCACGTCGGATCGCCTTGCAGTAAGTAGCTAAAGGGGATATTTTGCATTATTATTTTCTCCCCGAGCCTGCCCACAAGGCCATGGCCCAAGCTTGTCTTGCTGTCCTACTTCGGTCGGACTACTCTATCGATGAGGAAACCGTCAAGAGCTTCCCTCTGGCTAAGTGTGCTGCCGAACACTTCGCCATACATGCGGAGTTCGAGGATGTCCTAACAAATTGGGGTCGACTATGTTCCTGACGCAGAGGAACCGCGCTTTGCTGTGAGTGCGCGGATTAAGCTCCTTTGGGTTGGAAGGTGCATGGTTGTCCGGAACGACTAGAAACAACTCCCTTATTCTACGTTTCGGCTTCTAGATTCCGCGGCCTAGTACAAAGCATCATTTCGAAGCGTCCACAGGATATAAGCGCCAGAGGTCGTGAATACGGTACGCCCCCACACTTAGCGCTGTACTGAGGTCATGTCAAGGTCGCCCAGGTACTAATTCTGCACTGTATAGACGTGGACGTTCGCGGCATTGATGATAGGATCCTTCAACATCGGACTGCAGCTTGTTAACCGCAAAGCTGGTATTAATGCCCGGCGGTACGATGGCAAGGCGCCACTTTATCTGAAATGCCACAGCACTTTGACTACAAAGGGAACGACTAGTAGGCTTTAGAACGTAGTTACTGAGGATTGAGGGTGTCCCATGACATTCCGTCAGAGATGGCAGCAGTCCCACTGGCATGCCCCATATGTCGCGCCTGGCGCACTCATTCGATAATCCGCGTAGCAACCTCTGTGGAACGGATTGGGTGTTTCTGTGCAAGCATAGGCAGTCTTAATGTCTCAAATAGTCCTAATTGTAACAGTGATTCCCGTTCCGCGAAAGACGAGAAAATGGAGCCTCGGAGCCCCCGTACCCTCGTCAAACCAGAGGGATGATGATTTTACCCGAGGCTCAATAACAACCAGAATAGCGTTGGTGTAGACTTGGCCAGCGCGACGAGGCAACGGGTAAATTAATGTGCCGCATTTAGGGTGCGCCCGAACTTTCAGTGGAAGATACGCTAGCAAGCCGTTCGCGCCAATACCTAGCAATCATGAACGGAGGTATCTCGTTTTCGATCTAACAAAATGACATTGTCCTCATTGAGAGGCGAAGGGCATATATTCATCTATCTGGAGGACCATGGCGTGTTAGCAAC
The DNA here is from genome assembly GCA_003313725.1 of Russula sp. MG48. Taxonomy (NCBI): domain Eukaryota; kingdom Fungi; phylum Basidiomycota; class Agaricomycetes; order Russulales; family Russulaceae; genus Russula; species Russula sp. MG48. The sequence continues at coordinate 24,970 of QLOS01001730.1, read as the reverse complement.
AAATCCGCATCTTTTCTGCTCTACTCCGACTCAGACCACTGGTGAGACCATCGGTTGCCAGTGGGAGCAGCTTAGCGCAGAAATATTTTCTGCTGGCAGTCGCCCCCGCCAGACGGCATCTAATCCACACACCGTTGACAAACTACAGCCTGAGCTCATTCCCAAGAATGGCTGGCCCTTAGTAGCGGCTCATCAACCTCCCAGCTCTCACCTCGGTATAACGTGTCTTGCGGTCGTGTGGGGCGAGCTCGAGATTGTCTCTCAGGCGAAGGGGGAGATCAGGCTGTAGAGACAAGAACGACAATCCAGTCAATGCGGTGTTTGGACAAGGCATACAGATCTAGAAATTGCTCGCTTTCATGCTGATGCTGGTAGGGAGTGAGTTGGGGGCGGCCCGCAGGAACACAGAGGTCACATGATGTGGAAGTCACGGGACAAGTAGTATCCTGCAGTACGTCGAGTAACCCTGGTTGAACCCTACGACGACTCCTTGGGGGCGCTACCCCTCTCTCCAACGTACATCCGAAATAAATTGGCGCGCGAATGAGACGAGGCCACCCTCCCGTTCGAAGTGCAAAGAGGCATCGCGCGGCTCCAGGATGTGGATGTATGCAAAGTCGGTGTAGTCACCGCGGATGCGTGTCACGGCCTCCGAAAACGTCGGGACAGGATCTGGCATCCTCATACCTGTAGTAACAAGAGACCCCGGCGGGGTGCCGTCCGTCAATTCTTTTTTTGGCCCAGGTTCGCCCCCAGCAAATACAGAGACACTCACCTTGGAATGTCGACCATGAGCTGAGACGTATGCCTACCCTATCCGCGACGATCGCCGCGACTACGGCACTCGTGATCTCGAGCACCAAGCGCACGCGGTTGCGCACCTCAGGTCCCCCATACTCGTCCGTCCGCTTGTTGGTGTCCGTCTGCAGGAACTGGCCGGGGAGGTACCCGTTCGCGGCGTGGATTTCAACGCCGTCAAATCCGGCCTTGTGCACGGCGTTCTCCGCCGCAACAGCAAACAGCCGCAGGTAGTCGCCGATCTCGGCCACCGTCAGCGGGCGCGGCGTGTCGTGTTTCGGAAGCGGGATCGCGCTCGGTGCCACAAGCAGGTAGCTGCTTTCTGTGTACCGCTTCTACGATCTATATGCAACCGAGATTGAATTGTCTTGAAGAAGAGACGAGAGGGAAACGAACTGGCTTCCACCCCACGACTTGCTCGTCGTTCCAGATTCCAGGCACGTTGGTGTATCCCCCCGCCCGCCCGCGTGTCGATGAATGTCGCTTCGGCGATGGCTAGGGTGTCCGGGACGCTCGTGCGCTGTCTGTAGTACTCTACGGCGAGCGCACCGGGGACGTGCTGTGCATCTGCGCGGCGTCGCCCCATAGGCGCCAATACGACGCGTTGCTGCAGGTTCGCTACGCTGACGCGGATTAGTTGGACGGTGGCGATCACATCGCCTTCAAGTTCGAGACCAAGTCAGGGAGCACAGGTCTAGCAGTAAGCAGTACGTGAGAAAATAGGTGTGTGGTGGTACCACAGCTGGTGGCTCGTCTGAGTCCATAGATGCCTTCTCTAGCGTGGACAAGCCCCCCAAGTCTGATGGAGCCAGTATCGCCGAGCCGTGGAAAGGTGTCAACGAGTATTGCGGGACTGGTAGCCTGGGAGTGTCGTGACTCGTGATGTGGATTCCCCCACCGCCTTCCAGAACATAGTAATCACAGAGCCTCCGGAGGGTGTTAACTTTAACTAGAGTTTCATCCAGCCCACCATTGGCATGCGCACCGGCACGCCGGACGAGAATCTGTCAATACAGCCAGCGAAGATGTCGCTTACTTAGACACATCGTGAGAAGCGCCACTGTAGCAATCACATGTGAATCTAAGTAACTTAAGTTATAGCTACCGTGATCAGCGCCTGCAGTGGTGATCAAAGCCTCTGCCTCTTTGAGCACAGCTATCCAAGCTGTTCTGACTTCCGATCATGTTGGACCTTCGCTTCGAAGATGTCAAGGGCTCATCCTTCCTGTGCACATGGCTGACCCTGTGCTTTGACGGGAAGATCTCGCTTCTCGGGATATTTCATCATACAGTACAGTACATCCACGTGGTCGTGGGGTGCCAGTGGCTCATTCACTTGATACCATCAGGCTCGGACACTAGTTCATTTACGGCGAACACACAAATATAGCCTGAGGCGTCCACTCTCCCGCTCGATTTCATTTACTTTTTAGATGCCGCGCATGGTACTACTCACTGCTTTGGAATGCTGGGTACATCTACCATCTGTAAAACCAAATGTGTTTCGAAGCGTCCAGAATGGTCCTACGCGCTTTTAGTTTTGCAAATGGCGTGGTTTACGATGGGGTGGGGCGTGCTCACTATCGCCGCGCTTACGAGGCTTAACCTTGCGGCCTTCGCCCCCATTCATGAATTCCTACAGGACTCCGCAAATACTCAAAAAGCTGGGTATCTTGACACAACCACAGAAATAACCTCTCGTCTTCCTAAATCCGAGACCGTCTCCGATTCAAGTTGGCGCGTGGGGACTCGCACGGGTGAGTTTGAAAAGAGAAAAGGGGATAAAGGTAGCCAAGGCGACTACAGCAAAGGAGGAACTGGAGGGGCTGTTCTGGAGCTTCAGAGCGAGATGAGAAAGGTTGACGCAGGACTTTAGAGGGCAAATGGGAGCTTGCAAATACACACCTCGCTACTCCCTCCATTCCGCAGACAAGGACTTCTAATACATCGAGAACTGTAGCTACGCGTGGCCAAAGACATGCAATACGGATACGAACGTCATCCTACGAGCTCAGCGGGTACGAAGTCCGCGCCTGAGAAAGAGTCTAAGTAGAGAGAACCGGAAGTGATATGCTCGAAGAGCCGGAAGGGCACGATGCCCACTGGCACGCTGAGACGTAGTGGTACAAAGGGAAAAAAAGAGCTCAGAACCGAAGAAAATGGAGCACGGGATTGGTGCATGCACCATCAGGAACTTGAAATCACCAGGAGGTGCCGCCGCCTGTACCGTAAGAAAAAGAGGAGGCCGCTCAAAGGAACTGAGCTTAGCACGTGGCCGCAGTGCAAATCCTTTCCCGTCATGCACCAGATGGCATCTAATCCACGCATCGTTGACAAAATACAGCCTGACCTCATTATAGTTGCTATGGACCGAAGTAATAATAGTGAATTCGAGTACCGCGCGGCGATCGTCTGCAAAAGGACTGTGCTAGTGACAACTCAGTGTTCCCGCTGCTCAAGTGTAGCACGAGAACTAGTGTACAAGGATGATGCCAGTAACAACTACATCGAGTAAAGGCACGAACGTATGAAGGCATTTTCCTCACTTCAGTATACCCGCGCGCAGGTGTAGCACGAGAACTGAGGCAACTATTTACATAGTAACCGCAGTATTTAAGGCTCTCCAGGAGCCTAGCTACGGAATGCATATGTCCAAGGAGTAGGAACAATTCTCTAGATATCAAGCACGAGCACTCTACTCGTATCGCACTTACTTTCTTTTCGCATATGCAACAGCTCTCATTTGGACTGGCTCAACTCCGGAGATCCAATCTCCAACAGTTCAGCACTCATTCCCAAGAATGGCTGGCCCCTAGTAGTGAGTCGTCGACCCCCCAGCACCCACTTCTGTTGAGCAAGGATAGTCGATGTATCCCTCCGGACCATGGGTATAGAAAGTTGTATGGTCGTATGGGGCAAGTCGGAGATTCTCTTTTAGGCGACTGGGGAGATCAGGCTGTGAGTTCAGAATGATGACCTAATCAGTACGGCTTTTTGACAGAGAAACCGCTTGCTCACGCACGTTAGAAATAAAGTGACGCCCGAACGAGACGAGGCCACCCTTCTGCTCGACCACCTCGATGGCGGTGTCGTGGTCATAGCCGGAATTAGTGATGTATACCCTATCACCCCAAATATCACGCAGGACCTGGTTCGACTCCTCCCCCCCGCCTGCCGTGTCGGGTGATGATTTGGGGGCAGCGGTTGACTCCAGGACGTGGATGTATGCAAAGTTGGGGAAGTCATCACGAATGCGCGTCACGACTTCGGCAAACGTCGGAACTGGGTCTGACATCCTCATGCCTGCAACAACAGGGACCCGGTAAGGCGAGGTGGGCGTCAGTCATCCATCCATCCATTTTATTTGGACCAAAGTTTTGCTTTCAACGCACGCCCACCCACCTTGGTACGTTGACCACGGACTGAGACGTATGCCCACCCTGTCCGCGCCGATGGCGCTGACGGTGGCACCAATGACCTCGAGCACAAAGCGCACGCGGTTGCGCACTTCGGGTCCGCCATACTCGTCCGTCCGCTCGTTAGTGTTCGTCTGCAGGAACTGGTCGGGGAGGTACCCGTTCGCAGCGTGGATCTCGACGCCGTCAAACCCCGCCTTGTGCACAGCGTTCTGAGCCGCAGTGGCGAACAGCTGCACGTACTCCTTGATTTCCGCAACCGTCAGCGGGCGTGGCGTGTCGTGATCCGGGAGCGGGATCGCGCTCGGCGCGACGAGCGGGTAGCCACCTTGCTTTAGCACATCCGCTTCCGCGGTGCGCCCGAGTGCCCAGAGCTGGAGGTAGATGAACGACCCATTTTTGTGCACCGCGTCTACGATCTACAACAAGGGGAAGGGGAAGGGAGGCGCACAATTGAACACTCGCGTCTCAACCTGGGCAAAGAGACAGGGGACGAGGACGAACTGGCTTCCACCCCGCGACCTGTTCATCGCTCCAGATGCCAGGCGCATTGGTGTATCCGCCCGCGCGTGCGGCGATGAAGGTCGCTTCGGTTATGGCTAGTGTCCCCGGGACACTCGTGCGTTGTCTGTAGAATTCTAGGCCGAGTTCACCGTGGACGTGCTGCTCATTGGCGTGAAGTCGCGTCATAGGCGCCATCACGATGCGGTGCTGCAGGTCCGCAGTGCCGACGCGGATCGGTTGGAAGAGCTTTGGGATGGCGGAGGCCATATAATCTTCAGGTTCGAGTCTGAGTCTGATAGCTGGAAGTGAGAAGACAGGTTGGTAACACTGTAGCTGACGGCTTTTCCAAGCCCTTTAAATGCGTACATGCCCCCCTCCCAAATCTGACAGAACCTGCTTACTCCGCGGTAATCGCTAAACGGTGACAAAGGCGTCAATGGGAGAATTGCACTGCTGGCAGGATGTCGTAATGTGAATTCGACCGTATTAACACCCTCCAAGACACGCTAATCAGAGCTGAGAGTGCTGACTGGAGCGCACCCAGTCCAGCAGTTGCATGCCCTGCGGCGAAGCTGCATGGGAATATATAAAGCCAGGTTTCGGGTTGCTGGACACCGAAACAACTTGTGAACGCCCCCCAAGCTGGTGACTCAGACATAGTGACTAAGCCTCAACGGCCTCAGCCCATTTGGGCGCCACTTCAAAGCAAAGTTCGTAAGCACACGGGCCACTCGTACCGATCTGGGTCATTGTCTGGCCAATGGAGCTCGCGAGGGATCACTGTACCATGGAACGTTTGTTGAATCTTGGTTGGAAGCTCGACGCCCTCCTCATGCATCTTCTAGGGCAATTCTATCCTTTAGCGTTCATGAGCACCAATGGTTGTCTTGGAACTCTTGCCACGTCACGCCCTGAGTGGTTGTAGAAGTGTGGGCTCCTCGGATGATGACTCAGTACGGTCACTGTAACCTTCCCTCCCAGACGACCTGTATGCCTTCCGCATCTTGTGGGATTATTTCACCCCCAAAGAGGCCAATCCTTGATGTCTCTGAAAGGGGAGCAGGACTGCCATGCTTGTGCACGGTAGGGCTAACTATTACTTGAAGAGAGGGGAGGTCTGAAGATCAGAAGCGGGCCGGAGCTGCTGACGAATACTTTGCTTGGTTGTGCCATCGGTGGTATCTACGTAGTGTTAGACCAGTAACTTAGTGACACACACGAGTACGCTTCTTGACTTAGTGGCTGTCTACCAGTGCACTGGGAGTGGCAAGGAACAGGCTTTGACATAGAATGCAACCGCGTCGCGGAAGTGGCCACAACTTTGATCCTAGAACCTCTACATAGCTCGAATTTTCTGCGCACCCCACCAACCCATGTGTAAGAAGTACTGTAGGAAAGGCCTGTGGTAAAGCGAGCGACTACTGACTCAGCCTTTGGTAATGAGACCGGTCCAGCCGGTCCGGTGTCCCTCGGGGGTCCTGGACGGATCGGGGTGGTTCGGGATTGTTCTCGAAAAGGTGACGCGTCGCGCGTCGCGTCCGAGTCGCCCGCCCGCAGACATTGTGCTATGATGACTGTACCGGTTGAGTCAGAAAAGCTTTGGATTTGAGTTCGAGGCAGTGTCGCCTGACGTTCACTGAGCTTCCATCATGTTCACAAGGACGCGTGTACCCGACGCGCACGCGCTGACGAGTCTCCAGTAGTCCCCTATAAAATGTCCTCTTGGCTGCAGCTAACTCGCCACAATCACTTCTTTGACACTTACCAGCCAGCCCATCATCTCATAACATGCCTCTCTATAGCTCTTTGCCTCTGTCTCTGGGTTACTCGTCGCACCTTCCGCGGCATCAATATCGACCCGCCTCTTTCTATCTTGATGACGGTTCCTCTTCTGCCTTTGTTCCCGAGGAACTTGGATACTCCCCCTTCTCTCGCACTTTCCCGCCGCGCATAGATGCTGAGACGCGGTACCGTCGAGCACTTTACGAGTTACAAGACGCAGAGCAGGAATTTGAAGCTCATGTAGCTTTGGAGCGCGCCCGTCAGGTCGCTATCCTCCGCCAACGTGCTGCTGCTGAAGCTGCGCGTCGCGAGCGCGCTCTAGCTGTTCAAGCTGAAGTCGAACGTATCAAGCATGCGCGTGCTTTGCAGGCGCAACTTGAAGAGTACGAGCAACGCCAGAGCGCTCTTCAGGCTGAGGCTGCGCTTGACTGGACGCCCTACCGGCAGCATCCTTTCCTCCACGGCGTCGTAGATGCTAACATCAATGGATATTCTGTTCCCGGCCGCTGCTCCGTCGGAAGGGGGCGCAGTCATTGTCGGCGTACGCCTGCTCCCGTGCGTCGTGACAGTGAAGCCCTGTCTATTGGAGAGATTTTCAAGCTATTTTCTGGAATTGAACCCGAGTTTCAACCTGTCGGCCCACCCACCCCCCCTACTCCTTCGCAGCAGCGCCCTGCCGAGCCCCAACCTGCCTCCTCCAAGTCGAACGACGCAGAGGTTGCCTTCAATGACGTCTTGGAATTCTTTCATGACGTTGCGACTCGGGCCATAGGTGCGGCGAGCGAGCACATACCCACTCATGAGGTACGTCTAAGCACTTGAAAGGTCTGTATCCCATTGTCTAATTAGAAACTCACAGCCGAGTCCCCTGTCTCAACCCGAAGCCTCGCCCGTAGACGAGAAGGGTAAAGGCAAAGTCAAGGCTGAGCCCAGGCCACCGTGCCCCGGGCCGAACGACGCAGAGGTTGCCCTCAGTGACATCTTGGGATTCTTTCGCGACGTTGCGACTCGGGCCACAGGTGCAGCGAGCGAACACAAACCCACTCATGAGGTACGCTTAAGCACTCGAAAGGTCTGTATCCAGTTTTCTAATTAGAAACTCACAGCCGAGTCCCCTGTCTCAACCCGAAGCCTCACCCGTAGACGAGAAGGGTAAAGGCAAAGCCAAGGCTGAGCCCCAGCCACCGTGTCCCAAGCCGAACGACGCAGAGGTTTCCTTCAGTGACATCTTGGACTTCTTTCACAGCATTGCGGCTGGGGCCAGAGGTGCAGAGAATCCCCTGTCTCAACCCGAAGCTACACCCGTAGCGGGGACGGGTAAAGGTAAACCCAAGGATGAACCTGTGCCTGCACCCACTCTTCTTCAGACCCTGTTCCATGAACGCATGCAGGGTGGAGTCAGTCAAGAGGCACGCGATCTCGAGCGTGCCATTCAGCTCAGTCTCCAGGAGCGCGACGCTGCCGACGCGAAGAAGGCACACTCTGCCAAGGCTCGCCGCTCTAGTCCAGGTGCATCTTCTTCGAAGGTACGTTCGTTGCTTTCTGCTCCTTCCATAGGGAATAACTGACTTGAAGACGCAGGTGAAGGTCGAAGAGGCTCCCGGTGTTCCTTCGGCCAGCGCGGCATCTCCCACTCGTAGCGGTGCATGCGCCTCGGCAACTTCCACACCCAGTCTTGTACCGCAGCCTGCGTCTCCCCTGACGACTGTCCGCTCGGTTCGCACTCAGCTATATGCGGTCGAGTCCGCATTCAAATTCCCTGCCGTTCTCGATTTCGATCAATCAGAGCTTGCAGCCACTCCGAATAACGCCCCCGTTCGCGCTTACGAACAGGCGCTGAACGGCTTCCTCGAGCAGCTCGATGCGATCGAGAGCGACGGCGATGAGGAAATCCGCGATGTCCGGAGGGAAGTTGTAAAGGAGGTGGAGAAGGCACTTGAAGATGTGGAGCGGAGGGTCAGGGAGCAGGCCCCGCAAGCCCCGGCGCCCGAAGTCACCAAGGAAGAAGTGGATGGGTACGATGTGGAGGGCGAAGAACCCGAACCTTTGCCAGTTGCTCAGGACGCTCCGCCAGCCGACCTCGCCTTCGTTACCGGAGATGCCAAACTCACCGGGCCCGAGCCTGCCGTGGCAGTCTCCCCGGCCGACGCCGACGTCGATCTCGCGATCTCTGGTGAATATGTTGCGGCTCCCCCTGCTGTTGCACCCTCGAGGGCTGTCGCTTCGGGGCTCGACGGTGCTGGCGTTGTGCCGCCCGCGAACGAGGACGCCGTGGCTCTCGACACTGCCGAGGCTGCTCCTTCTCCTGCTCCGGAGGACGTTTCAGACTCCATCGCAACGATTACCGCCTCTCCCACCGCACCTGCATCGGCAGCGGCCCCTGAGACCTTCCTCGCGTCAATGTCGCATGATCAATTCACCTTCCCGCCTAAACCCACGTCAAGCTCCAGCACGAGGTCGGCCGGAACACACGACGATGCCGTACTCGTGGACAACTCTGATGATGGCGAATCCGTGAAGGGCGCAGAGGACGGGTGGTCCGAGGTCGATGGCTGAGAGACATCTCGCGATGTTGGTGCATCCTGTTTCGTCTTTGTGTGGTGTTTTCCTCCGATAAACGGACTTACTATGTTTGCCAATGATCCCTCGCCGTGTCATTCCTGTGATCCTTCTTTTTCACATTCCATGTGTATTATTCTTAGTGCGATCGCTTTTAATTGAGTCTAGGCTGTTAATCAAATTCGTGACGTGAGCATCGCGACACGAATCGTGTTTGCACTGCCCGGGAACTTGGGTCTCGGGCTTTCGTGCATCGCGATGACAGGCTGACCTCAGAGAGTTGATTTATTAATACAGCAGCCAACAGGGCGCTGGAAGCACACGGAAGTCGAAAATGGAAATTCATTCCCCGTCGCTCTTCCTGTCATCCCCATTCCCGGGCTCTGCTGTGGCCCAGCCGAAGCGTTGCGAAGATACAAAAGACAAAGGAAAATAGCCTGAGGCAAGGGAAGTGTTTTTTATTACAGGGACAAAAGATCGCACATCCCTTTAGAGTATCGTCAATAAGGCAATGGAGATGGGCCTCTTTGGGTGACAGACGCCACATTGAGACGGGACATGCACCGATTTAGACAATCGTGTCGCAGGGCTGTAAACAACTGTCAAGATCCCATCGCGATTGATTCGGTTACGGAGAGAAAAAAGAAGGTTGAAATTGTCGTGTGAAAGGAGAGAGAAAAAAAAAACTTCCTTGTTCTCTGTACCGAATCTTTGTACCGAGCGAGATCCTGGGCATTGTAGGCATTGACCCGTCGAAGGTGACTGATTGGGATGCTGGTCCGAGCTTCCGAGGTGACAATTGCGCATCGCCAACGCGTCTTCTTGCCTTCTTTTCTCACCAGGGGCTATTCTCTGGGAGCATGGAAGGTGGCGCGCGTTATATTGAGCTCAATGGCTCAATAGCCTGAAGCAGTGGGATTCCCCGGCTGTTGTAGTAGATCCCAGTCAAGTGTCCCTTTTACGCCGCACCTTGTTGCGCGTAGCAGTCACTTTCAGTGAGCGCCCATTATATATTATCTGGCCTATGGAGGCGTTACATCACATACTACTTTTCACTCCAAATCATGGAAGGCATGGTATGTGTCTTTGATTTTGTTGCGCCCCCCACCCGCTTCTCCTCCCCCCCTCCCCCCCGTGGACTGGACTAACCCCTACTATCTGTAGGACGTGGACGACATATCGGCTGGCTTCTCTAACCTCAATATCCACGTCACCAACGAGAATAACCAGCTGATTCCTCAAGAAGTACTAGTGGCCGATGAACTTCCCAAGCCACTTGGACACGAACGACACTTCCCCTTCCTCTCCCTGCCCTGGATGGCCAAATGGCGCATCTACACGCATCTATCCTCGAGAGACAGCATCGCACTCTCTCGCACCTGCCGTCATATGTATAAGTTCAACACATTGTCATACACGCACTTGCAGTTCTTGCCCCCAAACAACCTCTTCTCCCTCGCACGCTCCGTCTGCCAGCTCGGCCAGGTGCTTGCGTGCTCACCGCATTACTCGGAGGCGGTGCGCACCATCCGCATAGTTGGCTATAACGCCCCAAACATCCCCGAGGGCTGCGATGGCGAAGCGGTATACAAAGCCCTGGACGAGGGCGTCGTGGCCTTGCTCGAGCACGGGCGGCACGTCTATTCGCTCACGCTCGATTTCAACCCGTCCAGGGCGATCGCCTATTTCCCCCACACATTTACGAAGCTCTTGCGGATGCGCACCATCCGTGATCTGCGTCTGGCGCCTTTTTTGCCTCCCTCATATAGACCCGAGAGCATCCCCCCACAGGAGATCGTCGCCAGCGAGGAGCCACCGGCGTATGAGCGCGTGAGCTTGAGTGTGTGCAGCGGCAGCTGGCTGCCTATCATCATGCGCGATCCGCGCAAGTTGCGCTGGTTCGGGTTCTCGATGTGGGACAAACGCTGGCAGCCGGGAGACGCAAACTGGGCCATGACGCTGCGCCGGGTCGCGGAGGCAGCCACCGAGCTCGAGACCCTTGTGCTGAATGGGGGAAGGCACTTCGATGCCGATGTGCTCGGGCAGATGCTCCAAATTGGTTTTGTAAGTGGTTCCGTAACTGTTCCTCTCGGTCTTGTGGCTAACAAAAACATGCTGCGACGATCAATAGGAACGCGGAGTTCTCAAGAAGCTGCGCTCACTTTCAGTAAACACGGTCATCTTCAGTCTATCGAGCCTGAGGCAACTTTTCTCAGGCTTCTCTCGTTCTCCCGTCACGCACTTGAGGATTGTTGTCAATCACAACGGAAGATGGCTCCACGACTTTGGTCCACATTACATTGTTGAGCTTGCCAACCTCGTCCCACATCTCGAAGAGCTCTCGCTTGACCAGGTGGGAATGCCGAGAGCCGCACACCTACCAGGTTATCTGGTCAGTATTTTCAGCTGGATTGGATGGCATCCGCGTAAGTTCGCAGACTCAGTTCCTCCTCTTTAGGGTGCCTGGGGCGAAGCATTCCGAATGTTCAAGAAGCTTCGCCGCATTGTTTTTGCCAGCATGTTTGTTCTTGATTTATGTTGTCCTGGGGCAACTGTTCAGGATGAGGATGGTGACGAAGAGGAGGAAACGAGCGAGGATGAAAACCTTGGCATGGATATAGACGACAGCAGCGATGAGGGGGACGAAGGATATGAAAGCGAGGAGGAGGATCGCACACCTGACGTGGACGACCTTTTGGCGCACAATCTCGTCCAACTCGCCGCCTGGGCGGATATGTTTCTCGACGACCATTTACGGATGCTCGCACCCTTCGCAGAGATCTGGTTCCTTGATGGTCGCTTCTGCGGTCAGACTGCTGCTGGATTCTACCAGCGGGTGATGGAGGGTGAGGGGGGAAGAGCAGAACACATGATCTACTATCCCATAAGAAAGCGAGATGGGTGGTGGTGGAATGAGCATCACCCGATACCATTGGATTGACTCGTGTCGTTACAATATCTTGCTTACTAGCACTGTGTCATTAACAATACGCACTCTGTAATTCGCTAATCCCAACTCGGGCCGTCCGGTTTTGCTGGCTGACTAACTCTGCTGTCATTACCCGTTTCGGAAATTCTGGTATGTTCTCGATTTTTTTGGAGTCTTTGTGAGCCTTCGACCAGTGGAGCGGCTTGGATATAAAATGTCGCTCCAACATCGCGAAATGAAAATCGTCATTCTTCAAAACATTCCAATTCGACATGATGCTCTGCTTCCGTCCTTCAGCTCCTCAACCATACCACTTCTCACCCGTTTACTCAGGTCGTCGCATGGCCTATCCTGATGAGGCCGTGTATTCACCATTGGCCTATAGACCGTCTTATCTTCCGCGAGTCACCGACCCCGAGGCACGCTATCGCCGTGCCCTTACCGAGTACCTTGCCGCCGAAGATGAATACAATGAGCTGCTCTACGCACGTGAGGAAGCAGCATTGAGGGTCCGCGCCGAGACTCTCCGCCAGGAACGAGCGCGCTTCCTCCAGGGGCGACAGTTTGAACAGGCACTGGCTAGGGCACGGGTGCAATCCTTGGCAACCAATGCACTTCCCCATGTCGTCCCCGTCATGTGCACCCCTCCTAAGCGACGCGGAACATCCCTTCCCGATGTCCTCGTCTCCCGGAGACCGCAGGTCCACGCCTCGCGTGCGGATTGGAAGGCATTGCTCGAGTCGCTGTACGATTTTACTCCCCAACCTTCGGCGGACGAAAAGGTACGCGGCATGGCGATTCTGTCTGCTTGCCGCCCTGACGCCCCTGATAAGGCCCAGCCAGATCACAGTGCCAAGGGGGACGAGTTCTCTGCGCCAAGTTTGGAGTCTCTTCGGGAGCGTTTGCAGAAGACAGCCTGCGATGAAGAAGTGCAAGATGTAGCCCTTGCCATTCTCCGCCGCCTTGGCGAACCGACTTCTACGACTGGTGTTATCGAGCCATCTCCATCCTCGCCAGGAGTAAGCAGATATTTCAATTTCCTTGATTTTCTCGTTACTAACGGCTTTGTCATAGGTATGGGTCTGTATGGGACAGCCCTCAGAGGGTGCCGACCTTTACCGCTCTGATGCTCTGCAAGGCGTTGCTGCCGAAGCTGCGAAGGCATCTTTCAAAGCTCACCGTGCCACTACGGTCGAACAAGACGTGTCTTCTAACTCTCCCCCCGCTCCCAAGACAGCGTCTTCTTCCCTCGCGACTATTCAAGACATTCGCTCCACTCTCACTAAACTCTCTGGGGGTTTCTCTCTTCCTCCCTTGCTCGAATTCGCTGACGACGAGGCGGACGGGCTCGCATACTCTCCCACCAATGCTCCTGTAAGATTGTATGAGCATGCGCTCGACGAGTTGCTGGTGCAGCTCGATGCAGTTGAGAGTGATGGTGACGAAGAGGTGCGAGAGGTACGGAGAGCTGCCGTGAAGGAGGTGGAGAAGGCCATCGAAGATGTCGAGAGGAGGGTCAAAGAGGCAAGACAAGTCGCAACGGAAGGCACCAGGCATGACGTAGAGGTCCCTGTTGCGGCATCTAGGTCGGAAGTTGCCCTTTCTCAAGACGAGGTTTTGGTTGCACAGTCGGAGTCCGCAGTCGACAGGAAGCCTCAGGAGGATGGACCCTCCCCATCAAAATCTGACGATTACCTCAGTCCTGCCCCTCTGTCTGTGCCGGACTCCGAAGTGGCTTCCCTTCACGGTATTACCTCTGCTGAGCCCGCGCCGGATACCGAAGGACTTCACGAGGACGCCGTTATTCTCGTGTCACCTCCCGAGGCCGTCTCTGCGCCGACACCATCTCCTACGGCTGAGGGCGGGGTTTCCTGCATCTGCGCTGACGACGTTTCCGAGTCGCCACACGAAATGGCCTCGGAACGGGCCTCAACTGCACCTCCGAAAAGGTCTCCGTCTGCCACACCGTTGGAGTCTCCTGTGGAAGTTGCTATTCCTATCGTCGGTGCCATCGCCCCGTCATCTACTCCCGTCTACCCCGCGCTTCCCTCTTCGATACTTCCTGAGGAGCTCCCGGCTTCGCTCAGCTACGACCGGCTTTCTGCTTCGCCGAGGCCTGAGGGAGACGATGATGAATGGACCGAAATTGAAGCATGATAGAGTCGCGATACACGAGATTTGGACTTGTTCACACTACTATGTACTACTTTTTTAATGTATCTTACACGTACTTACGCATCAGATTCACAATGGGAATTGAAATCATGTAGCTCACTTCATAATCGTCTTGTGTGCTCAGGCTTTGGTTTTTTGTAGTGTGGAAGCAGGCAATAATCATTTGACAGGCATGGGAAATGATTATGTTATATAATTTCTGCAAAAATTGAGACGCGTTTATGCGGTAATCTGCACTGCAGCAGCAAAGTTAAGAGCAAGGCAACGGCACCAGACATACACAACTATGATCCCCTTTGCTACACGTGCAGCGCGAAAAAAGACAGAGACGTCTTTACTGTCGTACTCTCGTCAGCGCCTTCCCCGCCCTGCTCGTCTATACTCCACTCCTACAAAACGCGCCAGCGCGCCAGTCGTCGACGCTATCGTCCCCTCCCTCCCAGACACCTACCCTGCTTTTCTTCCGGCCCATCCGAATCTCGCAGACTCTAGTGGGAGTGTCCAGGGTGATCCCAGCGCGAGCAATATGCAAACCTTCCTTCGCACTCGAACGCCGTACACGATTCTACCCCCACCGCTCCCTCTGGACAAGCACTCCGAGCTTAACGACTTTTATTACACCGACTCGCCCACGCGAGACCTCATTGCCGTCATGGATGCTTGTCTGCATAACGGCTACGACGTTCTCCGCGCGAAGGAAATCTTTGATGACCTGCGCGCCAAACGAGCTGAGCAGATACTTCACCCGCGCCTCTATACCGCCTTCGTCGAGGCTTATCTTGATATGGCCCTCAAGGAGCCAGAGAAGAAGTCTTTGTGGATCGAGGACGCTTGGATACTCCTTGACTCGCTTTTCGATGGGCAGGAGAAAGTTGCGGTCACGACGGGCGCGTATGCCCTGGCGCTAATAGCTTGGTTGAGGTATGTCTCGCCTTCCCCACTTCCCCCGTGTCATGAGCATGCTTTAATGGTCTCTCAGATACTCTTCTGAGAACTCGCTAACATACATCGACGGGATTACTAACCACACACCCGCTTCGATATTAAAAGGCATCGTCGACAACGAGCTTTCAGTAGTCACAGTTGTTTCAGACCGCGCCATCAAGTCCTCAGAGGAAGCACAAAAAATAATTCAGGCGCTCACAAAAGCAGCTGTGCAGCACAATTACCCCGAGATTATTCGTGAACTCGGCCAGGCAGAAGCTATGGGCTCGTCTCTCCCCGATCCATTCTTGGACGTGCCCGAAGTCCGCCCTGTTAGTGTTACCACGGTGAGTCCTTTTACTCCAGCATCTTGCCACGTCACTAACGTTGTCGCAGCCGGTTCTAAACGAGGATGGTACCCCCTCGGGAGAGACAGAGACAGAGATTCCCTTCAACCTCGACCTTCTTCGGAAGCACCTCGCGCACGTCTCCCTTGCGCGACGAGTACTCTCAGAGGACCTCGCTGCGCGACAAAAACTTCTTGAAGATTCGGTTTATGATGTCGCAGTTCAACGCATGCGACGGCAAGCCGAACTTTTCAAAGAGCTCGGGCTAGGCGACTCGGTTCTGAGGAAGCAAGACTTACAGTTGTGGATGTGGCAATGGCACCAGCTCCTCCAAGCTCGCCTGAAAGAGGATATCGCCGTTCTCATCAACGAGGAAGCTGGTGGGTTCATTTGGTTCGAATCCGACACCTCACTTACCCTCCGCACAGTTCCTATTCCTGCCAGAAAGAACCATCAACCACTTGGACCCTTCCTGTCCCTCATCAAACCCGAGAAGCTCTCTCTTATCACTATCCTCGAAATCATGCGCTTGCAGGGCTCAGGTGGCGTCGCAGACGGCATGAAGACCGCTCGTGGTCTTGTCAGCGTCGGCAAGGCTGTCGAGCTCGAATACAAAGCTCAAATGTGTAAGAAGAACAATATCTCCGTACCGTCCACCGCGCGAGCCGGTGAGGGCGGATTCTTCTCTCGCTACTCATACCGTGATCTCCATGCACGGCGCGTCACCGCGCGAAAGTACATGGAGGATGCGGAAGAATGGACGAGCGATTGGACACAGCTCCTGCGAGTGCGGGTCGGTAGCTTCTTGGTCGACCGCTTGATGGACGTCGCCAAGGTGATCCGCACCGGAACGAACAAGCGGACAGGCGAGCTGGTTGAGGAGGAACAACCCGCATTCACGCACTCCTATGAGTACCTCCGTGGGTTCAAGCTTGGCATCATCAAGCTCAACCCCGTCGTGGCGGAGCGAATGGCCAAAGACAGCATCCGGGATACGATGCACCCTCGCCATTTGCCCATGCTCGTCAAGCCGAAGCCATGGTTGAGTCACAATGAAGGCGGTTACATCTACAATAAGAGTACGTATGTCTCTCCAGGTCAACTACCGGAAGTTAAAACCCCTTCTAGGCCAGGTGATGCGTTTCAAGGACTCGCAGGAGCAACAACAGTATCTGAAGCACGCATCGTCTCGTGGTAACGTCGAGCTCGTGTACGCCGGTCTCGATGTTCTCGGCTCGACGCCTTGGCAAATCAATCGCAAGATCTTCAACGTCGTGCTCGAGGTCTGGAACGCGGGCATTCGCCTGGGAAAGTTACCTCCCGCGGTGTACGACGAGCCCGAGCCTGAGAAAACGCCAGAGATGGAGACCGACCAGAAGGCGCGAACTATCTTCATCCAGCGTCAGCGCCAATGGATCGTGAATAAAGCAAATAATCACTCTGATCGGTGTAGCGTTAACTACAGAATCGAGATAGCTCGTGCAGTAAGCTTACTTATGTCGTGAGCTCACTGTCTCCCAAACTAACCGTGGTATTAAGTTTTTGGGTGACACTTTCTATCTGCCTCACAACCTCGACTTTCGCGGCCGCGCATATCCACTTCCTCCTCACCTGAACCACATAGGTGACGATTTAAGCCGTGGTTTACTTCTGTTTGGAGAGGCCAAGCCGCTAGGTGAACGCGGTTTACGGTGGCTCAAGATCCACCTATCCAATCTGTACGGGTACGATAAGGCGACCTTTGACGAGCGGGTCGAGTTTGTCCACAAGCACTTGGATGACATCGTCGACAGTGCAGAGAACCCTATAAATGTGAGTCTCGCCTTTCTTCACATGGGCACAAAGGCTAAGGCGCCACAGGGACGTAAATGGTGGCAGAAGGCCGATGAACCATGGCAGTGTCTTGCGACTTGCATGGAACTTAAGGCTGCCCTTGACTCGCCCGACCCGTGTACGTACGAGTGTGCGCTGCCCATACATCAAGACGGGACATGTAATGGGCTACAGCACTATGCCGCGCTCGGCGGTGACGCGCGGGGCGCACGGCAGGTCAACCTGGACACTGCCGACCGGCCGTCGGACGTATATACCTATGTTGCGAACATGGTCGAGAAACGCATGCAAGAGGACATGGAGCGGGACCCCGATAATAAGTTTGCCAAAATGCTCGCAGGAAAAATCTCGCGGAAAGTTGTGAAGCAGACGGTTATGACGACAGTATACGGCGTCACCTTTGTTGGCGCACGGGAACAGATCGAAAGGCAGTTGAAAGATCGTGGTGATGTTCCTTTGGAGGAATGCTACCTTGCTGCGGCATACGTCGCCAAGCAGGTACGGTGACGCTGCTTATCCGACTCGTGGTGTTTTGACGCACAATCCACAGGTATTACAATGCATTGGCGACTTGTTCCAAGGCGCAAACGACATCATGAACTGGCTCACTGCCTCAGCACGCATAATCTCCAGGTCCGTACCAGGTGATCGTGTTCTCGAGGCTATGGAACTCGACCGGCCGTCGAGATCCAAGAAGAAGGGTACAACCACGCGCCTGCGCAAGGAGCAAATGACTGCCGTTGTATGGACGACGCCACTGGGGCTGCCGATTGTCCAGCCGTACCGCAAGATCAAACGAAAGCAGATCATGGCCAGCATGCAGTCGGTATACATCTCGGACCCGAATGCTCCTGCTGAGGGTGAGGAGTTGCTCATCACGTGATAATGCCAGCGTGAGAGACTAATTTATTTACAGTCAACTCGCAAAAACAGGCGTCTGCTTTCCCACCCAATTTCATACACAGCTTAGATGCGACGCACATGCTGTTGACCGCTTTGGAGTGCCGAGTACGTTTGCGTATAGTCTCCGGTAGGGGGGGACGTGCTCACTATTATCGTAGACCCAAGGCATAACTTTTGCCTCAGTCCATGACTCCTACTGGACCCACGCCTCTTCGATCGATCAGATGTCCGCCGTCATCCGCGAGACGTTCATCGCATTGCACTCTTCGGATGTTCTTGGTAGACTTCTGAACGAGGTATTTATGTTTGCTGTCAGCTTCTTGGCCCCCGCTCATGCACGTCTAGTTCCGCGAACGTTACAAGGGCTACAAAGTCCCAGTTGCGTCCTTGGGAACCTCGCAAATACTAAAACAGCTCGGTATTATTGATGCTGCAACGGGCATAAGCTCTCGTCGCTCCAGAAATACTGCAAACGCCATCTCCGAAACTGCCGCAGTGACAGGTGCCGATAGTGAAGTTATCAAAGCCATGGGAGAAGACGAAGAGACGGCGGAGGTGGTGGATCTACCGCCGACGGTGTCCGTGCTTTCAAAAGAACAGGTTGTGAAACTTCTGAAGCCCAGCCGCTCGAGGGCAAACCGGTCCAAGGGTGCCACCGCAGGTGCGGCGCCGCTAGGCAAGGCTGCGACCGAAGATTCACTCGAGGGCAAGTTTGTCGATCTTGTCGACTTGCTTCCATCTGTGCCGACGAAGGGCGAGTTCGACGTGAACAAGATCAAGTCGTCGATCTACTTCTTCTCGTGATCTGTTTCTTACCCTTGGGCCCGTGCCTTGTGCCTTTACTCAACCCCCTCGTACTGTCCTCGCATCATCCGTCGCCATGTACCCCCCATCGTATTTTTTTTTTATTGCAATTATTGGTCTCGCGCATATATAATCATCTCACATCTTCATCATTTCACCCACATAGTAATAGCGCATGTCATGTACCCTAACGCCTGCTTCTAGACATAACCTGCCTACCCAGCCCACGTTACCTCATCGATGGTGGCCGTTTCTGTTGAAAGCACGGATCGAACCGGTGCGCTCGCTCAACTCACTCGACTTGATCTTTGGATCTTGAATGTGTGGAGAGTCATCGAGATATACACACTCGTCCGAATGGGCTTTCAAGCTTTATGGAATTCAAATTTCAGCTCAACATATCCAACAGTATGGCTCCCCGCCGCCAACGCCAAGAGAGCGGCTTCCCTGTGCTGGCTACAGTACGTATTCTTTTTTAAAATTCATTTAGGTGCGCCTAAAGGTATACCGTGACACTGAAAGTGACTTTGGTTGAAACCTAACCTACAGTAGAAAATTTCATCCTATTGGATTCAACCTAGGATGATTTTGGCCATTTTAATTCAAAGTACACCCTATGTGGCAGCAACCTATCGACGGCTCAAGTTCAACCTATTTGCTCTGAAACCTACCTCTGAAAGTTAGTGTTAGGTTGAGATCCATCCTGACTTACCGCCCCGGTGATAACACGTTATGTAGTATGCCATGCTGGTTACTAGTACCCCAGCTCGTGTAAGTCGCACATTATCTCCGTTAAAAGGAGGAACTAGCATCCTTGGTGGGTCCAAATGGGGGCAAGTCGGTGCCTGAGTAAGCCCGGCCCATCGCTAGATGCTCAGGCTGTGGCTACCACTGGCAGTGTAGCCCGAGCAATTACTAGTACCCCTACTACATAATACTGTATAACACGGCGTAGAAGCAGTAGGTATCCTATCTCTGCCTCAACCCCTGAGCCATGACCCCAATTGTGCAGCACTGTAGTGTGTACTGATCCGTAAAGTGAGCAAATAACAAGAGGCCTGCCAGTGTAAAGTTCTAAACAGCCTGAGCCTGAGCGCCTGATTCTGCTGTACGTAGGATCCTTAGTCATCAGCCAATTCAACGGCAACCGGCATTCACCGGAAAATAGGGGCTTGGCTGATAGGGCACCATTTTTATTGCCTCGAAACACCGGTCTGTCTTATTATTAAGTACAATGACAGGGCTGGCAGTGGGAGCCAACCAACAAATATACTATACCCCATTCCTTCCCCATTTTTTTTTCTTCACGGTCACTTCGAAGACACACTGACTTTACTATTGATCTAGTTGAAACAGTTGAAAATCTAATACACATATCGAAGCCAACAGGTCTCGATTCCTCGCAATTCATGCATTCCCCACTTACGGTACGCCAGGAACCCGAAGGTCAAGTGATCTTGGCATGACATAGTGATCGAGCTGAAGAATAGGCTGCCAGCTTCCCTGGGAGACATGGACGACCCCGATGAGGCTAACTCGTTCCCTGGTGATGCCGCCGCTGCCGACTTGCCAGTTCGGAAATTGCCCCACGACCCCTTGAAATTCCTGCTCCGTCCGTCAGCTATAAATTACGATGACGTAGAAATTTGGGGTGGACCCACATCGAAGAACCTGCCCACGGCCCCGGCTACACGCCTTACAAATTTCTCGACGGTAATCGTGTTGTGTGCCGGGGTTTGGTCCTTTGTCATGATTTGGGTATGCCAGTCGCGATAGCCGGGCCACTAAAAAAGCGGTCGTTAGCACACAATATCGATGAGAGGAGTGACTTTGGAGCGGGCTAACATTTATGCGAATGTACGTCGTGGAGCAATCCCCGACTGGAGCCATAGCGTTCGCGCCTAGGAGCATTTCGCAATCTCCAGCTATGGCTCTGGGTTGAGGTAAGCCAAGATTCACGCGATCATTGTGAACGAAGAAAATTGGCATATTCAGTTGCGCATTGCCGTAACGCTGGGCATCAGAAGGGTTCTGCGCAGACCAAATGCGCTGCGGGACGACCGTGCCAGTCTGGCGAATTGCATAGTCGAGTAGCCAAGCAGGCCGTCCATCGATGTGAGCAGAAGGAGGTGCATCCTGTAAAGCAGGACTGGTAATGAAGAATGCGTGGGGCCACTCTCGAGACCCAAGGGGCCGAAGCGACCGTACGTCCACTCGCAGAAGACGAGCGAAGTACTCTGCCGCACTCTCTGGCCCGAACGTCTGAGCAATGTTGCCGTCAATACGTAGATCCATCTGTAGCTCTGGGTCAAGACGCATGCCAGCTAGGAGGAGAAATGAGCCCGTACAATTTGAAGCCTGCAGATATGCAAGTTTGTCCAGCTGAAAGGCTTGTAGTTTGCGATCACTCCATCCCCTTTTTATCATGGATGATAGTTCCGAAACGGTCCGTCATGTTGTACAACCGGTCGTGTATGTGGGTCCCCTATAGTATGGCAGAGAATTACAGGAGCGGGCGTCTCAGACGCTCAACGGCAACCTGAAAAACGACCGTTAACAATTTTTATGTTAGCCTCCTCTTCTATTCTACCATAAGAAACCGGATGGCCGAAAATCAGATACAAGGCACGAATTCAGAACAGCAGATCTCAGCGCCGCGGAGAATTAGGTCGTCCAGAATTCAGGCAGCAACAATGCTGAACATAAGCTGAGGACGCCCATACACATGTAAGATAATAGAGCAATAGCCGAAACTAAGAATGGTACTGCGCAAAAATGGCTCCAGCGCAGGTGTCTAGATGTCTGGGATGGGCCGATGTTGCACTGGCAATGTTTCTTTGTTTGACATTGGGTTGTAATTGTCGAAGCCTACGGAGGTCACCGGTTATCATGAGAGGGCTTGATGTTCTGTATACACAGCACAGTATGTCGGAGCACAAGGAGGCCCTGACAAATTGACAATACATAGCGTCCTTTACAGTAGCGTCTCTGTAGCAAGTTTGTTCTTCCGGCAACCCGTAAACTCAAAAGATTGGAAATTTGAAGGCTGACCTTGCGAAACTCTGTCACAGTCTCGGTAGTGGGACTGGCCCGAGATCCGGAGTCCGAACACGCGTCTAACAGTAGCAGCACCTCCATGAGACCAGGACAGTCACGATGAGGAACTAGAATAGTCCTTAGTACTCACTCAACCCGGGCCGGCGATCAAAGAACGGGACTTCATATCCCCATGGAATCAGAAGTTGTGCAACAAGTCGACTCGTGCTTGGCGACCATATGATAGCAGCGCAAGGGTATGATAAGTTTGCTTTTGCGAGTCAAGTTACGTTAGGCACCAGTATCATGTGCGGTGTCACGGTTGAGCGCCGAAGAAGAACAGGACGCCAAACAGAGCGCCCAGGCCAGCCTGAGCATTCCATACTAGTACTAACTACTATCCACTCAACAGACGTAGCTCAAACCTTTCTTAGCAGATATGTCGATGAGGCACGTTCCTCCCCTCACATTTATCATTGGAAAATGCTTCACTTCCAAGCTGGGCTAAGAAAGGTGCAGGTGCTAGCTGCATGTGACTAACCATATTCTCATTCCTACCACTGGCCTGCCACAACGGCAGCCTAATGATCATGAAGTTGTACTGCTAATAGTAAATGTTCATGCCAATACACCGGGCGCTCGACTCCTTGTCCGTAAGGGTTTCACCATAGAATCATAGATAGCATAAATAGCCTTTACATCTAGGCCAAGATATGGGGGAGGGAACTCGAGAAACACTCACGTAACAAGCAATTACACCTTGACGTCCCTACGATAAATTTGTCTGCCGCCTTACCGCGTGGCCATCACTGGGAGCGTCATTTCGAATATCAGTTGTCACAAAAGTTCAGGCGCATGACAACACAACGTAATCCCTTGTCATAGAGCAAACTGTCCGTCCGTGATCTTTGGCATTTGAGAACAATCATCAAGAGAGCAGGAATTTATTGGTGCGACAGTATTTGCTAGCTTTGTGGGCATATGCACCGATCCATCACCGCGAAGAATGACCGGAATTACTGAACCTAATCTCCGAGCCTGGCGGATTCCACCAGTGTTCTCGACCTCTGGGTCTAACAACCGAACCAATGGTACACACCGGCTTGTCGTCTCTCCAGGAAATCAGATATGGAGAGGCTATCTTCTTCTGAGGTACCGTTATCCAGCGGACTACCATCCGCGGGGGCGTCCATGTCCGATTCACTCGTGGAATCGACGTGTCACCTGCACGCCAGGTGGCAGCTAATAAACAGGAAGAGCGCATGTCGGAACCACCAATGATGGTTTCAACCTCGGCAAGTATGCATAGCACATTATTGTGCCTCTAGATAGTGTACCGTCGCGAGGGAGAGAGTCTGGTCATGCAAGTCCGTGGACATTGGGAGGCTTTTGTGGGGATACTAGTAACGTCAGAGAGGTCAACTCAGAGCTCGGATGAACCCGCAAGCTTTCAGGGGTGAGAGTGGGAGGAGAGCATAGTTGGAAGGTACTGGCATAGGCTTATCTGACGTGGAGAACGACACTGGTACAGACTAAGGAAAGACCTTCCAGTTGGCGCGATAAGCCTAAGGACCAGTACCTGCAAAACCGCACCGGATGAGAGCTGGCACTGGGCCACGTTGGTTGTAAGCGACATTGATCTACTACTTCATACAGGACACATTAATTGTGCATTCGCCTCCCTGGGGGCGCCGGCATGCCTCGGCTAAGGGTACAGCAGGTGACACGACACGAGTCGGATTCAGGCTCATCGAGAGAAAAACTTCCCGCGCTAATAACGGTGCTAATCGAGTTACTGTAATTTATGGGCGGTTAAGCTAATTTAGCATTACTGTAAATTATTTTAAGCTTGTTCCGGAGATTTTTCCTGATGGGCTTGTCAAGGCACGTAAGTATTCTGGATAAGCTTGCATATACATTCACGATATGCAATAAATGAATGGCGCACACTATACCATTCGGCGGGGAAGCATACCTCCTAGCGCCGAAAATGATAAGAATCGTAGAATTGGTAGAAAACGACAGCGCGGATTCGCGTGCGGTGGAGAGCATAGGAAGCAAAATGATACAAATCATACAATACGGTTGGAGGTCAGGGACAGAGAGGACGTGAAGAATGCATCCGGGAATGCAAAGCACGGCCAAGGGCGACTCGGAAATGTTTGGTGCGAGTCCGCCAACTCGGAAGCTGAGGTAAGCGCGGCAGCGACTCGAACCTGTGACTCTCGAGTCTCCCCATTAACAGGCTTTCTCGCAGACTGGAAGGTGATGACTGAGAATCGGACTACTAGTACCCACGCCCCCTGATCCTATGTGTGTTGCGTGATTAGAAACGTGTGCCGGTGCCATGACACTAAAGGTGCGTGGTCAGGTAAGGGGCCCGGGCCCCGGGGTTGGGAACGAAGGAACTTGAACGTGATGTTCACTGCAAGAAGAGAGGCCCACGGCACTAATACAGCTGAGGGCGACGCGAACGAGAGCCACCATGACGACGTCTTCCCAATTGAGAGTATATTGACCACATCTCTTAGCGCGGAGAGATTCTGAATGTCACGGTATTTGGGTGCACGCGTTGGAATAGGGGAGGAGGTCAGAGGTCACATGATGAGGAAGTCACGGGATTAGTAGTACATATAGCGGATCATGTGCGTAGAGTAACCTTGGTTGAACCCATCGACGAGTCCTTGGGGGCGCAACCCCTCTCTCCAGCGTAGGTCAACTGGTCAAGCGTGAGCAGTGGGGGTCGGGCGACTAGTTCCTGCCAGTGTCTACCGTGAGACTGTCCCATGTAGCCTGCATTATCTTCCCAGTTCCGGTGCGGGCCTACTCCGGATCTGCTAGCATAGTGTCGGGTTGCTCATATCCCAACAGCATCCACTGGCATGTAATGGCAATGGAAGGGCTCTGAACGACGACAACATCATGACGAAAGTGTATGAAATTATTAGGTGTTCGGCGTC